>JAHLSL010000053.1:5172413-5183827 GCA_025920805.1 Petroica traversi | reverse complement strand
GTCAGCGGCGAGGGGTGAAAGTTGGGATGACAAATGAGCCTGTGGCGTTGCCTCAGCCGCCGGTGCCCGTTCCAGCGGCGCTGATCGGGCTCGCCTTCATCTGCGGCCGCCGCTCGGGGTCTGGCGCGGTGGCGGATCCAGCCGGGAGCCGGGTGGTGCTGAAGGTGAGCAAAGATGTGAGCAAAGAGACGAGCGGGGTGTCAGGTACACACACGGCATGCGAGAGTTGTGCCGAGCAGAGCGAGTGCGCCGGGAGGGCTGGAGAGGCTTTGGGGCACCCGAGAGTCCTGCCCTGAGAGAGGCTGCGGTGAGCCCCGGGAAAAACTTGCTCTGAACGCAAATCGGAGTCCTCCTGATTCCTTTGTGATGTCCCTGTTCACTTTTCATTGTGTCCTGCTAGCACAAATTTAAAAAAAAAAAAAAAAAAAGGAAAAAAAAAGAGTTGCTAGTCTGACTCAGGTGGTCTGAGTGCTGGTCAGGAGTGGGTGCAGCTGTGTGTGGACACATTAGGTTATACTGCTTCGTCAAAGTTTTTCTCATAAGCAGTGAAATGGGGCTTGACATTTATGAAGATTTCGGCATTTCTGAGGGCACTGGGAACAGACTCTCTGTTATTGGTGAAGATTTGCTCCATTTAATTTAATGCGTTACTGATTTCAATTATGTCTCTTCAGGTCTTTTAACGGACCAGAGAGTTTTCAACTTTAAACATGCTTGTTAGAAACCAAAATAGTTAGATAAAATATTTGGGGTTATTTAGTTCTAAGCATGTGGTAGAAATGGTGTAATTTTTAAAAACCCTTAAAATATTTAATGTGCTCTTATGCAGAATATTATTTTTTTTTCCTCAGGGCAGAATAGTTCTGGATTAATGCTTCAGATATCTTTCATGATTTTGTTGTATTTTATTCTAGTCTCGAAAAGAAATATGAGTTTACACTAACAACCTTGATATTGTAACAGTAATTTTTTTAAATTTGATCTTCTGCAAGATAATATGCAATTATTTGTTGTGATGAGGTGTGAATTTCAGATTCAGAATCTGGTGGTTATTACTGTGCTCCAAGACAGGCTGGTTGTCTTACTGTGGATGCTTTCCACTCTTCACTCTGTGCAGTGAATTTCATGGAAAAAGTGTTTCCCACTTAGATTTCATGCATGTTACTTGCTTACCAGAGACACCAGACCTGTGATTTCAGCCTGTGGTAGAATGGGTGGAAGGCTCAGAGAATTACAAGATTGTTGACCAAAGGGCCTTATTTTCCTGTGTTATCAGAATGAGGCTGGTGTACATTGTTTCCTAAACTAAGAGCTTACTTTTTGAAAAAATCATTCTACCTTATAAATGATCTGTCTGAGCATTAGAATAAACTTAATTTCCTCCAGTTACACTTATCTCTAAGTCTCAAGAACTAAGATAAAAACAGAGCAGTTTTTGAAGCAGGATGAGCCCTAAAGAACTTTTTGAAGTTGAGTTAGTTGATTACACAGCCTTTTCTAAAAGCCCTTGGAGGTATTTAGTGAATTTAGCAAACACTAATTAGATCATCACCCACGGGTGAAAAATGCTTCTGTGGAAGAGTAACAGTCTTTAGCTTCCTTCTGTAAAATACAATTAAAGAAATAACTACAGGTGGGTTTAAGTGACATGAGGGAAAAATAATGGGACTATCCTTTCCCTCTTTACTTGGTGCCAAAATCAGGCAGAGATATTCACTGCCTTCACACTACTTCCCCCTCACTTCTTGGAAGTAAATAACTGAGTATTTGGTGTTAAAGCAGCAATTCTGAATCTATTTTTTGTGTGTTTATGTGATATACTGTAGGTTTTAGTCATTAGAAATGCGCATCCTTAAAGAGAGTAGTCTTGGCATTGATACTTTTCAGCAGTTTTTGACACCAAATGCCCTGTCAATATAAATGAAGGCTGCAAAAATTCATTAAGAGTCTTTCAAATGTTTCTGAAAATAATTTCCTAGTGTTTGTAACAGTCTAGCTGGTTGAAAAAAATTTAAAATAGAGCAGGCTGCGTAGTAGAGTCACAGAAAGTTCTGTAATCAAATACAAGGAAGGATGCTGATTTCTCTCTTTTTGAAATCAAATCAAGTGAACATGAGAGTTTATTTAAAGAACAAGGCACCATAATTTCCATAAAACTTTGAAGAGTTCAGAGCTTATTTAAGCATCATCCCATACCTTAAACAGTTTATCTTTTATAGCATCATGTTAGGAAGATAAAAAGTATTTTCACATATTTTGTATTGAGACATTTTTAAGGTAATTAATCGGAGTCAACCTCACACTGAGCAGAAGGAAATTTGGGGATTAGATAAGCAGGTCCTGGTTAATTCTCTGCATAGGCAGCAGTCATTGGCAGGACTTTGCAATCTGTGTGCTGAAAGGCTTGACAGCTTGTTCCCATTGCAATCTCCTGAGAAAATGGTGATTTCATATTCACATTCTCTCAGCTGGGTAAAAGAAAATGTTTTTTCATCTAAGGTAGAGGAGCAGAAGTGTCTTTGATTCTGTTGAGAACATCAGGAACAGAGTTTTAGTTTTAGCCTCATTTCAGTCGAGGAAAAATAGGTCTCAAAATTAGGCTGTTCTGGTAGATCACAAAGTATAAGCAGTGACAAGGTTATTTGTCTGTCCTGTAGGTCCACAGTTGCTTGAAATGAGAAAGTATTTGTGCTTCCTTTGCCCTTTAGAATGCAAACCACACAGCAGTTTGTGGTGTTGGTTCTGAACGTGCCCAGATTGAAGGAAATTCTCCTTGGTGTGCCTGGTGTTGGTGGTTCCTGTCAGTGTTAGGGCAGTAGCAAACCACAGGCTGACAGAGCTGGGCTTGTGTGACTGCAAAAGCAAATCTGGCTTTGGGAAGTAATTTCTTGAAACTATTTACAAGTTTGCAGAAACCCCTCCCATCTTGATCCCAGCAATTTAAGGAAATTACCAGGCTTAGTTAGAGACCAGAATTCTCTCTAGTGGAGCAAAGTATTAATAAATAGTAAATTGAATAATAAGATTATCCAGATTTCTAAAATTACCCAGGCACTAGAAATCTTAAAATACACAGCAAGTATATGCCATCTCCTTTTTGTAATAGTTACTTTACACCCATGTTCTTGTGTAGAAGTGTGTTGCTGGAAAATCTTGTGCTGCCTTTCCTTTTTTAAAAGTTTCTTTTCAATTGTACCTCTTTTCATCCGTATCCCATGTTCAGGATCAGTTCTTCTGGCTTAAAAGCGTCTTTAATGTAGAATGTTCTCAAGGTTCGTGACATTTGTGCTTTTTTTGTGTGTGTTATTTGAAAAAAAGAAACAGATATGTAGGGAGATTGTTGGTGTGAACTCAGACCCAGAAATACAGTATATACTTGTCTGCGTTATTTCTGAGAAAGGTGAAGGTAGAAGCCTTTCCTGTATTCTTGTATGACATTGTACAAAATAGGTTTAAAAACCTCAGGTGATGCTTAAAGGAGTTAACTTTCAAAAACTTCTACTCATCTTGACCCTGGCTGTTCCTCACAAGCAGCAGGTTGTCCTTGCATGTTCCGTGCAGAATCATTGTGGAAGTGAAGGAATAAAGATTTTTGTTAGCAGTTGTCTTTTTCTTTTCTTCTCCATTTCAGCCAAAGGGGTTTTTTTTCCTTCCTCCTTTCCCCTGTTTTGTTCTCTTTTGGTATTTTCCAGTGTTGCCTGTGGATAGTCAGGAGCAGAGTGATGGTTGCAGCTTGGGGCAAGGAGCTTTGTTTGCCAGCAGTGAGACTGTGAAATCAAAGTGAAGCTTCTGGAGAGAAAGTAACACTGCTGTTGTGTGATACAGTGTTCCCTGAACTGAACAACCTGGAACACTGTTATTTGTGTTAGGGGTGATAATTTCATGGCAAGGACTCAAAGGCAGCTTTCTTGTGCACCTGCTGTAGGTACAAATGGAACTCTGTGGTTAATGAGTAGTTTTTTGCAAAATGTCCATTGCACTTCTGAGTGTGCTCTATGAGAGCTCTGAGTGCTCTGAGAATATGAGAACCCATACTTTGGGTTGCTTGGGTGAGTGTTCCTGGTTAGCACACACAGCCTGAGAGCTCAGCCTACAGCTCTCATGTGGGAAACACTGTTTGGGTGAGAGTTTGTTTGCAGATCCCTTCTCTGCAGTGATTGTTCTAAATGTGGATTTCAAATCTGTAGGCTCACAGCCGTGATGATTAGTTTCTTGTGGACATGTGTTATTCTGTGAGGTTTGCTGCTGGTTCAGTGTTCTGTAGCTCTAAATAATCACCTTCAGGTTCTTTTGGAGGAGTTTGTATTGCTGTTTTGGGAAGTGAGTCAGTAAATTTCCACACAGGGAAAGTTTTCAGGAGGCTTATCAGACCTCTAATGCAGATTATCAAATAGAGAACCAATGAAACTGATTTCTCTGTGTGGCTGTTGCAGCTCTTAAGCCATTCCTGAAAGATGATGTATCCACACACTAGGGCAGTTACTTTGATGTTCCTTACTTCAATTTGATGAAATTTAGAAGACCAAGAAATGGATCAATACTTCAAAAATCCTACAAGAGACTTTGTAATATTTTGCCTCTTCACACAGCCTGACTAATAAACTGTGGTAGGTTTTTGCCAGTGTGAGAGTCACAAAATAAAAGCAGCTGGATGGGATGATGACACATGTGGGAAAATAGAGCTATCAGGTTTGACTGGTCACTGTTAACTCCACAGTTACAAATTGTAAGATGCAGTCCCAGTTTTAGTTACAAATAGTGGAACCTTCAGTTACACATACTTGCAAAATAATTACATTAACTTCTGTTCTTTGAGACTTTATCAGTACTGTCTACTGCTGTATCCTTTATTAACTACCATCCCTAGGGGTTTTTTTCTGACTTCATTTTGGATTTGCTAACACCTCAGGCACTTCTTTCCTTTCCTTTGCAAGTTTGTCAGGGCTTTGAAATGTGAGCAGTCTGTGGAAGGAAGTCTGGAACTTCGTGTCTCAGGAAGCCTGCTAGGGATGAGTGTTGCTGGTACACAGTGATGGTAAAAAAATATCCATGCCACCTGCATAGGCTTGCATATCACCTTCAGAAAATGCACCAGGATTGCCTTGTGTCCTGTCTAGGTGATGGATCATTATTAATTTTATTAACACTCTTGGTTTGTGCATCCTGACAATATTGTGTGACTGACAAAAAACCCCAAAAATCCAGCCCAGAAAGCCCGTGAGGCTGTTAATAGATGCCAGTTACAACCTGTGGCACTGGGTACCAGAAGAGGCCATAAACATCATAGAACATAAGGATAAACAGCCTTGAGTGCATCCTCTGTGCTTTGTGGTGAGGCAAGGCTTTGGAGCAGCACATTCATGGGGAAAATGTTTCCATGTCCTGGTGGAATGACAGCAAATCAGACAGCTGGGCAGAGGAACGGTTAGAAAGATGACAGAGTTCCTTTTTAATTCTAAAATAACTGTTTGTAGCTTCCTGAGGATTTGGGCCCAAGTACAACCTTGAGGCTTTTCGTCTCCCATGCACTGGAGAAGAGCAGACTCATGAAAGCCAACATTATTTGTTTCATGAGGCACATCACCTTTTATTGCTTCTGAGTATGTTCTGCTGCCTGAGCCTTAAGAGCAATTTAATTAAAAAACTTCCTGTGTTACAGGAAGGAGTACTTGAAGAAAACAAAGGTAATTATGATAAGAAGCAGGAGGTGTCCAGTCTGTAGGGAAGAAATAGCATAATTGTTATTAATCCCATATTATTATAAATTACCTGTATTCTGAAGTCTTTATTTTTCTGCAGACAGCCAGACTGCAGAATAAATATATTATTTTGAGTAAGTCTCTTATTGTTGTCAGCATACAGTTTTTAGTCAGTTTGTTGTGGGTTTGTTTTTGGTTTTTGTGCAGCAGAAAGATGGGTGAATGTCTCTTAAAGAATGAAATATTTTTCCTGGATGCTGGTTGTCCTTTCCAGCCATGTTTTTATGCTGGAAATGTATGAGCATTTGCTGTAAAAGACAGCAAATACTGCCTGGGAACTTATGAGAGCTATCTGTGAGGAACAGGTAAAATCCACTGAGAAACTTGGACACAGCTAAGTACCTTGGTGGAAGTGGGAGTTTCCAAGGTCAATAATCTAGTTATTTGCAGCTGCTGAACTCACTATACTTTCATTTTAGTTGTACGTTGCTAACTTACTAAAGGAATGAGTTGTGAATTATCGTGTTTAATGAGCTATTCTTCCACAATTCATTTTTCTGCTCACTCCTATGCCTTCTGGGATCCAAGGACAGAACAGATCATGGGAGTCTGTAAGGTGTGAACTGCCTGGAAATACATAACTTAGAGGAGTGTGACTATTTCAGTGGGAATTTAGAGAAAGCCACTCTTCTAGAAGCAGGTGGTCTGCTCATTACCTCATCTCTTTGGGAGCAACCACTTTGCTTTAAAGGAGTGTTATGCAAATGTGACAAACCTAGGGAATTTATAATTGAGGAAGATTTCTACATTCAGAGCATCCTAACTTACGTGCAGGCCACATTTTAAGCTCAAAATACCCTAAAACTAAGTTTAGTCTAGGGCATAAAACTAAGCTAAGTTCAGTTTAGTTGCCCATCTTTGGCAAAGTCACAGAATCACTGTGTCAATCCCATAAACAGAGGCTACAATCTCTTTAGAAGGGCATTATGTTGAAAATTCCCTCAGAAGTTCTTGCTTGTGCTGTTTGAACCTTCAGTCCTGTCCCCAGGACGTTTTGTCATTGTCATTTTTTTGTGATCTGAGGATGTGTTTCAGTTCTGGTCGTGTGTGTGCTCCCAGTCCCTGTTTCAGAGCACACTGACCTGACCCTGGGGGACACAATGAAGCCAAAAGCTGAGCTGTGAGAGCTCACAGAAATGGAATCTGACTGCTGGGAGGAATTTGCTCTCTGGGCCAGCCTAGAGCCTGTCTCAATAGTCCCCCATCCACCGAGGGCCTGGTGAGGATGCTCTCGAGATTCTTTTGCAAACAGATGTGCTCATGTTCCATTTACTCTTTGGTAATTCAGGTAAAACCTGTAAGGTCCATCTGAAAGCTCCTGCATTGTGCAGAGGATGTGAACTCCCTGCAAATTTACCAGGAATGCTTTGTGCAAGGCAGAGTTTTACTCCATCCTGGTACATCTACATTGGTAATTCAGTGCAGGTCTGCAGATTAAAATAGCCAGTTCTGAGGAGCAGATGCCAGTGCTCTGTGTGTTATATTTAAGGGCCTTGGGTAGGTGGAGTACTTTTGAGCTAATTTGCAGTAAATGAGGAATACTTATTTGAATTACTGCTGCATCACTTATAATGAGACATTGTTTTCTGATAGTGATTTTTTAAAAAAAGGAATAATTTCAGAATACTCTAAAAAGTTTAGGCTTGCTTTTTAAAAATTATTTTCATATTCCAATAAAATGAGAAAACATAACCACTTTGAAGAATATGTGTTTTCTGCTTAAAGGAGGCAAACTGAATTTAACTCATATTTCTGATCTTTACAACAGCTTGATTTAAACATGGATAGTTAAAACAGCAGCACAATTTTAAACTTTTGTGTCTAATTTGCAAAGTAGGAGTTGATCTCCTTTGCAAACTTGCTTTCAGTTTTGAATATGAACTTTACTCCTTTCTAGACTCCATTATTGTAATTTCTGCTCTGCAGAATCAGCAAATAATGTCCTCACTGATAACTGTACAGGTTTGTTATTTCTGTCACTTACAGAATCAGTCTCAGCAGAATTTTTTTCATGTGTGGGGTATAATGTACTTATGAGATTTGTTTTTGCTACTGATTAAGCTGAAAAAAGCATGGCTTATTCTGAAGATTTTAGATAAGCCTTCAGTGCCAGGCGAGATAAAAACAGGTGGTTTTAAACTGAACACACTTAATCCAGAGGCACTGAGAGATAATAAACTTGTATCTTTATGCTGTCACTTTAGTATTCACTCTCTTTGGAAAAGAAACTTTTTTTCATCTTGGTGAAAAATTGTGCTTACAGCTATTTTTCAGATTTGTGACAGATTTTTTGTCTGCCAAAGAAATTAAGACTACTCTTTAGTTTTTAAAAAAAAAAAACCAAACAAGCTTTCAGCATTCAATGTAAAGAGCCAAGGGACAACATAATTTATCATTGATAAACACAAGTTATTATCTCACTGTGATGCATTTTAGTGAGTGCAGTTCTAGCAGAACAGTTGAACTCAATAGCATCCCTTTGTTACAGCAGTGAAAGCATTTGTTGATTAATGCCACTAAAAGAAGAGTTTTTCAAGTTCTGACTCTGTAAACAATCACCAAGAATTCTGATGGTGCTGTGACACTGCTGTGTCACTCTGAAAATAACTTTGGTAGAAAGAGGTTTTGTCATAGCTCGAAAGTAGCTAAGGTTCAAACAAATTTTATCTTTCTGGAGGCTAAATACAAAACCTTTTGAAAACTTGTGAAATATATGGCTAAAAAAAATTACACTCTCCAGTGCAAAGGCTCCTGCCCTGTGTTGGTGTTGCTGTGAAGGGACCTCAGACTGTTTCATGTGTCTCAGGTCATCCAGAGTATCAAACCATAGCCTGGACTCTTTACCTGTTCCTACTTAAACTGAAATTTTCTGGGGGCTGTAAGACCACTTACATATTCTTGTGGCAAGTTTCACTTTTTGTGTTCGTGAGCTGAAAGTAAAAAAATGCATTTAGAAAACCCCTAATGAAAGTGTGGGATCTTCAGATGAAGAACAGATGAGCTTCCTCTTGCATATACAGTCATCATTTGTATCTGAAAGGTCAGTGCCTATTGCAAATGGGAGTAAACCAAATGGATGCTGCTGCAGTCTTTTCTGCCTTGAAAACTGCTTTCCAAAAAAGCAGTGTTAATTCAAGAAGTGCTAGATTTGAGTTTTCATTTTGCAGTGGTTTTAAACATAATAGTTTTCATGTGAAATAAAATTCCATTACCTGTGAGGAGTAAAAGGTAGCATCAAAAAATAATATTTCTGAGTATGTCACAAATACTTGGTTATAAAAGATACTTGAAAAACATTGACTTAGGGAGTAGAGATTTATTAGATACATCAGAGCATTATAAATAATTTTCATGTTCAAAGTAACATTAAAAGCAAGCCACAGAACAGCACTGGAGTGGGGAGGTGGGGAAGGAAACACGCAGGATAATGGTTTGTGCCTTGAGACACATTATCACCGTGTCTGTAATTGCAGGACTCTCTTGCAGCTGCAGCAGATGATTCCTCTGTGCATCTCTGACACCACAGACCCTGCTGGAGGAGCCAGAGGGAGCAGGGAGGGCAGCACAGATGGGGTGGCAGGTGCTTTGTGTGCCTGCAAAGCTGCACACTCTGGGTAAAACGTGAACAACTCGTCCGTGCTGCCTTTGTGCATAGCCAGCCATGGCTGTCCTTCCAGAAGGACAGGAGGGATGGTGGCGTGGTAGGCAGGAGTCAGATTTTATGTCTAGGCTTAAGTCTTTCACACAACCAATTCTTCATGTTTGGTGCTGGAGGAGAGATCAGCTTCTTTAAGGAGTTTCTAGCAGGTACCTCTTGTCCTGTTTATTTTTGTGTGATTTATATTGTTCTGGGCCTAAGGAATTTATAATAATTTAGAATTACTTCCTTTTCTTCCTTAAAGTTTTTCCTTCATTCCGTATGAAATTTGGAATAAAGCTTCACTGTCAGACCATACTTTGAGATCCTGTGAAATATCATTACAATAAGTAACGAGCAACAATACTGAAACATTGCTATCAGTTTTTGAAGTTCGTGTTAATTCAGTAAATATTTTCTTTCCTTCCTAAGCAGTTTAAATCTTCTGTGCAGCTTTTCCTTTGAGCTTTTCAAATACTCACACTGTGGTGTGACAGACTCATTTCTCTTGGTATGTAATATTTGCCCTTGGAGTGGAGAAGAACCTTTACTGTAAAAGCAATAATGACAGTACAAACAATAAAGGATAATAAGCATAACCAATATCAGAATGACATTTGGTGCCCACTAAAGAACATGTACTCACCTTCTTTCACTGACCCTCCTGTGAATGAAGTGGCTGAAATACCAAATATCAAACCAGCTCTTAGGAAAATGATCCCCAGTGGCACCACCTGTCAGTCCTTGGTGGGGGTTGACTGAAGAGTTAAATCACCCCCATCACTGGTTTGGGAACCTAAAGTAACAGGCAGCAAAACCATTTTCTGCTTCTGACCTTGTGGCTTTTCCCTGCAGCAGTGCCCTTTTTGCTTGTGGGACTGGAATTCTTTACCAGGCAAATTTTAATGTCTTTCCACTTGATTCCTTCGTGTGTCCTGACAGTTTAAAAACTTGTTTTCCAGTATGAATTGTTTGGGGTTAGCTTGAGGTTTTGCCTCAATCAGCTGTTTTGGTTCCCAACTGTACAAGTAATTATCTTGTTAATTAACATGTTTTGGAAAATTAGAGAAGATAAGAAATAATAGGGAAAAAATGAGTCAGTTTGGGAGTTATAGTTACTTTTCAATCTTGAATATTTCTGCAACAAGCAATTTTTTTTTTTCTTTGAGATTAATTATTTTGGGATTCTGAAGATTTCTTCCTTAGTGTCTGATTTGATTTATATAACATCAATGAAACAAGATAGAGCTGTAAAGAATTTAACCCATGGAAAAGTAAATGTACATGCACTAATATTTAGAGCTTCTGGAAAATAAAAATCAATTGGATTTTTTTGTTTATAGTTAGGTATATTATATTTAGGAATTATATGGGAGTCCCCAAACAGTATATTTCCTTGGATCTGCTGTGTTTGACTTAATCAAGAAAAAGAATCTGTTGCCAAATCGAATGCTCCAGTAATGAGCTATAGCCCAAATTCTTGAAAACAAGATAATTTAGAAATTGGAGCAATGTTTTAACCAATATTTCCCTGATTCAGGAAGGTCTAAAAATACTTCTGGTGTCTTGTGTCTGTGTGTTAACCATTTAACATCAAAAATGTTAGACCAAGACATTTTGACCTCCTTTGCCTGCAGCCCAAAGTGCTCCAGGGATCAATGCTTTAGATGTTTATCTGTTATTGATGTACAGATGTTTTTCTGTATTGATGTATTGTGTAGAGCTGGAGAAGGCGAATGAGACCAGAGTTAGGAGCAGCTTTTGGGTAAAGCAGTGCAGAAGGCAGCTCTGAGGCTGTGATCTGCTTCAGCCAGCTGGCCTGAAAGCTCCACCCTGAACCCAGGAGTGTGAGTAGAGAACAGCTCATGTCAGGGTGTGAGTAGGGAACATCCATGGAGTGTGAGTAGGGAACAGTTCAGGGTGTGAGTAGGGAACATCCATGGAGTGTGGGTAAGGAACATCTCAGGGGTTTGAGTAGGGAACATCTCAGGGGAGTGTGAGTAGGGAACATCTCAGGG
>JAHLSL010000053.1:5038614-5172403 GCA_025920805.1 Petroica traversi | reverse complement strand
TGAGTAGGGAACATCTCAGGGGAGTGTGAGTAGGGAACATCTCAGGGAATGTGCCAGCGGGATGGGGATGGGATGTGAAAAGCTTATCCTTAAAAATAATACCGGGCTTTGTGAAGTGTTCTGTTTTCTGAAAGCAGAGATTTAACAGTCAGCGTGGTTATATTTGTTAGATGCCCACGAGAAGCCTGTGGATTAGCAATAATGCACAGTTGATTACATTAATCAGTAGGCTCTTGTGGAAATGAGAGGTTTAATGGTATAAATAAATATAATGATGCTTGGATGAAGTAAAAAATACTTTATGCGGAGATCATCCTGAAGAAGATGAAAAATTATAATTTTCAAACAAATCTGCAAAAAGGAACTCCTTTCTTTTCCAATTAAATTGCCAGTGAATAGCTTGAGAAAGGAAAGATAGGCTTGTATATTAAAGGTGGTGGTTTCTCTAGCATGGAAAAAGATACCTCACAAAGCTATTTTAGTTAGTAAAGTTGTAGTTGGATGGAGTGTGGTTTACTGGATTTCTCAGAAGCAGGCACTAACTTCAGTGTAAGGCAATAAAATTATTAAAGGTCATTAAAAATCAGTGTATTTGGTGTCTGCTAAAGAATACCTTGGTGGTTACCTGGGAGAAACATTTGCTCCCCCAGTTGCCACTTGAAATGCCTGAGGAGTGGGAAGATGAGGATAAGCAAATGGTGTGTTCTCAGACAAGATTCACACCTCCTCAATCCCCAAAGAACTTTCTCCAGAAATGTGCTATCTGTTCCCTCTGTGTTTCCACATCTGACAAGTGATGATCTGTTACTTTAGTAAGCTCTAAAGAAGCCCTACCATTGGATAACAAGGTTGTACAAACACGCTGAGGGAACTGTAATAAACACAATAGTGATGAATTGTTCTTCGATTGAGAAATTACAACTTTTCTAGCTTCACCTGCCCATGTTTTTTAAAAATAACTAGAGCATATTGCAAGGACAATGAATTCTCTCATTTCACTGACCCAGGGGTCTGTAGCAAGGCTTTAGAGAATGTGCCAAGAGATAATGCAAGGAATATTTCCTAGAAATCTAGGATTGCAATAGTAGCATTAGGAGAGGTGTAGATTCACATTTCTTAACAAAAACTTATCTGCATTATAGCAAACCAATAAAAACTTAGCTGTGTTATAGAAAAAGCAGGCTGAAGTAAATTACCTGTAAAGATGACATGGACTCTAAATAGCACCAAAGGCTGATTGTTTTTTCTCTGTATATCATTTCATCATAAGCTTGTAAGGCTGCATTTTCAGTGTGGTTTTTTCTCCTCTTTTTTTTCTCTTTTCCTGCAGCCCAATGGCCTGCACAAATTTAATACCTGATGGTGTGTAACTAACTGGGCAGCAGCAGTAGCTTAGCAACATCAGCTAGTGCTGATGCCAAAGAACAGTGTTGGCTTTCATCATTTTAAAATGCCAGCTGGTCCTGTAATAGTCTTTCTATATTTAGAGATTAATTGATAATTGTGTTTTAACTTGTAGACCTAGGCTGGATTTCACCATTAAGTTGTTTGATAAATAATTTGGGAGTCTCAGAAGTTTTTAACTGTAGGCATTGATGTAAGATTTAGGAAGGGCATGGTAATAACTAAATCCCCAAGTGAGATGCTCAGTGATGGAGAATACATGGAGACCTTCCTTGCTTCCAATTCACTGTAAATGCACAAGCAAAAGGAGTGGTAAACTGCACTGTCTGAGAATTGTGATGTTTCCTTAATAAATAATAATGTCCAATAAATACATGCACTTTTTAATATATGTAAATTAGAAAATAAATTAGAACTACAAATATATTCTGATTCTGTGCTTTTATGTATACACACACTAAAATTAAACATCAAAAGTGTCACAGAATTATAAAAATGTGCACTTGGCATGGGTCTCAACAGCTCATCTACTCTATTTTCACTGTGAGATCCATTTATAAACAGCAGCATCTCCAGCTGAGTGTTTGGTTAGATGTTCCTAAAGTTAGCTAATAAAGGAAACTGTGCAACCTTTATTACATCTTCCAGCACTTCTGTGCTAGTGTGAATCTCATGCATTAACTCTATGTATCCTAATATGGAATGTAAATTTTTTCTGCAAGTTAAGTTTCTGGGTTTTTTTATGCATATGTGATGGACACAAGAGCAAATTATTTTGTTGCTATTCATCTGTTGAGGTTTTTTAACCTACCAAAATGCCTCTATTCTGTTTGAAATACTTGCTTTTCATTTTTCAAGGTTTTCAAGGTCATGGTACCAGCTCCCAGCTCCAGGTCACGTGTGGTTACCCCAGTGTGCCCCCACAGAAGTGCATGGGTTCAGATGTGCACTTTCAGAATGAATTCTGCAATGGTTTCCACACTGGGCTTTGATTCATCTTCTGGAGCTCTCTGAGCCTGCAGAGTGGGTAACACTAAACTGGAAAGTGTGCTCTAATGCTGTCTGGCTCTGGATGGGCATTTAAACCCATGGGCTCAGACTAGAGCTACATCTCATTTTTAAAAGACTCAAAAAAACCAACCAAAAAACCAACCAACCTCACCAAAAACAAAACAAAACAAAAAACCTAAAAACACAATAAAATAAGCAAACAAACAAACAAACAAACAAACCCACAAGCAAGCAAGCACAACAAAGCTTGCCAGAGAAGCCGTACTCCAGAGAGTGGATGGTGTGGATGTCAGCTTCCCCACAGCATCTGTTCCCTCAGCAGCTCAGTTCCTGTTGGCCCACGCTGTTGATACAAACACGTTGTTTTGGTAAACTGCTCACACTCCCTGTGGCAATCCCACAGAACCAGCCTTTTGAGGGATAGAAGCTCTTAGGTGTAGCTGCAGCTTTGGGTGGCTTTGGTGCCACTCTGTGGTGCTGTGTGTTTCATCTCAGGGCTTTTTATTAATTCTGATTTGCATTCCTACCCTGGAACTGATGAAAGTATTGAATAACTTGTTATAATTATCACTTTTTGATGGAACCCCAAAGGTATTTTCTGTGGAGAAGATTGGAGAATTTCTCATGAGAGAAGGTTTCCTATCAGCTAATGGACAATTTTTGTGACTTTGTGTTGCCAGAAGCTTTTCATGTTCCTCTTTAGCTTCAGCCAGGTTTGCCTTTCTGGTTTAGTCCCTGTATGATCCCCTTGCCCTACTGTGAAAACTGCCAGTCTCTGGTTCATTAGAGCTGCTTTTGGTGGTAGGTGTAACAGCTGTCATTGAAATGATTTTTTAATAAGTATGTAGGATGTTTCATGTTTGTAAATCTGCTAGTTATTAACACTTGCACGTGTTTTCTGGTTCTATTCTCTCTCTTATTGTTCCTCAGAGGAATTACTGTACAAATACTTGGAGAAAATTACTTTCTGTTTTGTTTGTAGAACACTGCTAAAAGGATTTATACACTGGAAGCTGGCACTGTACAACTCAAGTCATGTTTGACTCGAGCTATAGCAGAAAATTACTTTGAATATTTAATAGTTTTCTAGTTAATAGTCTTCTGCTTTGATTTTAAAGGTATTTGGTATGCAACAGAGATCGAATTATATATAGCCTTTTACTGATGGGTAAGTGGTATTATAAAATCATAACTGCACATGGTTTGTCATTTTCTGGAGAAGGAAAAATGAAGATTCACATTTTCAGAGTAGTTTAGAAGTACAAATTACTGTGATTTCCTTTCAATGTTGAATCTTATCTACTTCATCTGCTTTGAAAATTCTAGGCTAGGACTGTATTCCAGCTATTATCAAAGTTTGATATATTAGTGATTTTTTTTTCATATAAAAGGTGAAGATGGATTTTATGGCTAAAAAATGACAAGACATGACAGCATACAGAAAGATAGCTTACTTGCCTCCCTGAAGAATTACTAAATGCACAATAAAATACGTGTTTTTGAAATCTAAATATTGACAGTGAGTTCTAGGAAAGCACAGACTGTGCAGGTGATGTCCTGCACAGACTGACTCACTGAAATGCTCAGTATGAAGGCTTAGCTGGAGCTCAGGGTTTCTTCACTGTTAAAAACACTTCCTGCAGACTGCAAAGAAGTAGGAAAATGTGAGCAGTTAGGGGAAAACATATAATTGAGAGGTTGTATTTGGGGAAAATAAATCATGCAAATGGCTGATTTGAGAAAGCTTTGCTGATCACCTGTCTTGGAGATCTTGAGACAGACAAAGATTGGGCTTCTTTGGCTTACCCAAGAGTAAATAAATTTGAATGAGCTTTTCAGACTAGATTTAAAGAATTCAGTTCCATTTCTATTTCTTACACAGTTGATTGTGTAGGTTTGATTTTAAAATCAAATAAAGAGCTACCAAAACAAAACCAAACCCCAGTGAGAACTGACAATGCTCTGTACCTCCTGTCTTGATAATCCACTTGATGCTGTTACTGATTTCCATGTCTCAAGGTGGGAAGCAGGATAGGAAGTCTAGAGGGAAGAGACAGGACAGATTTGACTTTTTGTCAACAGCAGTCACAATTTTGTTACCTCTCCTAGGGTTTTGTTTTGTTTTGTTTTCTCTAACATAGCAGTTCTGCAAAATGATCAGTATTGTTCCTCAGTTCTGTTTCTTGTGGAGCTGTGTTGGAATTCTGGAACAAGTTTGATTTGAGGTCTTTCTGTAAAATAAAGACTGAAGAAATGAAGGATGCTTCTCTGTGTCTTTCACTTGTGGATAAAGAAGTCCTGTGTCCTCCAAAGCAGTTCTTAGCATTGTGAACATTTAGTGAAAGCAATTAGAACATGAGTGAGGGTCCCTCTGTCACACCACGTTTCTGTTGAAGTTTTCATAGGAGGGATATCAGGAGAGAGATTAAGAGCCTTCTGAGGTAACTACAGCAGGGATGAATCATGCAACTCTAAAAGTGACTTTTCTGAAATTATTTTGAAAAGATATAGTAAAACTTGTTTCCTGCTACATCTTACAAGCTAAATCTGACATACTGCATAAGAAAAAATGTGTTCTAAGGTCATTAAATTTTTCAACATTACAGAGAATTAACAAATAACTGTCTTAATTTGCAGAGAGTCTGAAGCATGAAAAGTGAGGTGACCTACTTAAGTGACAAAGATTTGTGCTTTCCAGAATTTGTAAAAAGACCCAAGCTTTCCAGCTTTTTCCTTTGTATTTTCTTTCTGATGCTGTTACTTTTTTTATCTCTTCATGTCATTAGACCTTCTTGAGGTGATGTCTCTTCTGATTTAATGTTTGACTGTTCATAACCCTTGAAGAAAAGTCCATGGTGCTGTGATGTGTGCTACTGGTCTTGTCATGAGCAGGTGAAAGCAGGGCTTATGTGTGGTTATGAAGGTTCTGTTATGTCTGGGAACAGTTTTCAGTAAGCAGGAAGAAAATTCTGAAGGAAGTGGGATGATAAGATGTAGATGAAAGCTCCTTTGTAGATGAAAGTTCCTTTATATGCTGAAACACAAAAATGACTGAGAAAATGATGATTTCTTTCTGTCCCAGGAAACAAAACCAGGAGTGTGAGATTCACTTTCTGCTGAGGTTTTTGTGAGGACAGCAGGAGAGTTCCAGCTCTCAATTCCTGATCTGGATGCCACGTGTGAGCTACCCCAGGTAGCTGAGGCTGCTTTGGGCTGGGATCTCCTAGATACCCACGTGTGGAAAACCTGTGGAAGCTGCAGGAAAACTGAATCCCATTTAACAAGCTTTGCTTGTCTTGACTTTTTGCCTAGTGAAAATCAGTAGTATTCTTGTTGCTTTCTAGCATCTACAACCATTCCCAAGTTGATGAATGAAACAGGAATAGCTGACTTTTTGCATAATGTAGTTTCTATTAATGTGACTTCCACATTTTCCTGTGCCTTTTTTTTGGTGTAGAGCTATTCTGTTCATTGCTGTACTATTTTCTCTTCTCTTCTCTTTCCCTTCCCTCTTCAGCTTCCTTGATACTTGCATTGATTTTTTCCCCCCTTTTAAATAGAAAAAACCCCAAAACAACAAACAAAGAAAACACAACCCCAAAACAAAGAACCCCCCTCTTTCCAATCTCCAGACATTGTTGTTCTGCTAATTTTGTAGTGTATTGCCAGAGTTCTGTGCTCTTTATGTTTAGCCATGTGTTTACTGTGGGACAGATAGGATGTAATTAATATTACAGATTGTCCTGTAGAGAACATTTCCCAGTTGAGTTACCAGAATCTGATACCCCCCTAACCAGACTCCTTGAAGCCTGACACAGGATGTCATGTTCCTACAAATCAATAGCAGTAACTTCAGAGAGCCTTCCTTGACAGCACTCAAATATTGAGGCTGATTTTCTTCACATCAGCTGCCAGCTCAGCGTTTGAGGTGATCTCAATTTGAATTTCTCCCATCCATTAATCAGCAAGCTTCAGTGTGGTCCTTGGTCTGTTCAGTATTGCCAGAAAGCCAAGTTTCTCTGTGAAGTGCTTTTGGTGCTTGTGTCAGAACAACCACTGTTGTGGTTGTTCTGACACAAGCACCAAAAGCACTTCACAAAACACAACACACTGTTGTGTTCTGTCTTTCACCATTGCCCTGCCAACTTTCTCCACGTGTGCAAAAAGAAGGCTGCAGGACAGGGCAGGACAGGTCTATCTCACCCTGCATTCTTCAGCTTAAAAATAAAATTTTTGCTTCTCAGGTGGTGATTCTGAGAACTTAACGTGGAAAGATAGCGAGAAGATGGTTCTAAAAACAGATATTGTGTGCAAAGTTACTATCCCATTCTACTCTAAGCTTAACTTCAGTAAAAGACAAATGACACCTCATATTCTGGAATACCATCCCATTCTGTCTTGGGTTCTGAGAGCTAATTTTCAAAATTATTTAATTAAGGTGGAATCTAAATGCCAAAGTTACAAGTTAAAAAGTTAAAACTTTTTAGACTGTGTAAGTGTGCATAAAATGTAAAAGCCCTAAATCATTTGGAAGTAAGTATTAGTCTCTCTGTCTTGTTTTTAGTTTATCCTGTCTTAATGAATAAAGTATCTCCAGCTGAAGTAGGGATGTAGCTGCTTTTATGAAAGTCAATATGTTAGGCTTTTGTTGAGTCTGTGGGCAGCCAGGCTGCAGTAACACAAACACTGAGAGTGTGGGAATCTTCCTGGGATGGTAATTTCAAAGCTTCTTTGTGAGCTTTTTGCAGGCAATCAGAGACAAGTAGAACAAACCAAAGAGGCCCTGTCTTTGAAATATAATTGAGTTTGATGCACTGCTTACTCAGTTTTCTTTGCCTTTGACTCTGCGGAATTTTTTAAAACGAAGACATCTGACTGTGTGATGAAGTGGGAAAATGATCATATTTGAGCTTAGCCCTTTAATATTAGATAAAGTTATGGTATTTTCTTAGGAGGTTCTTAAGAAGGTGTTTTAGAGAGACTAAAAACTGCTCAATCTAATGCCCATATGTGAATGGCTGTACCATATGAAATTAACAATTAATTTTTGGTATTGATGGTGGATCCACTTCTAAAGGTCAGACATAATGCTGGTTAACCTGTAATCCTTGTTAAACAAGTGTGCTGCACATGGCAATGGGAATCACTTTTTCTGCATTTTCCCTTCCTCCACAGGTGCCAATACAGATGTATTTGTACAATGCAGTTTTTAGTAATGCAATAAAAAAGCAGTTCCTGTGGGTCTGAGTTCTCATACACTCTTTTCTGCTTGCCCAAGTCCTTTGCTCTTTCTTTCCAAACCAATTAGAGATGTTTATAAGTTCTTCTCAAGGGCTGTCATAAACACGTGTCTTACAACTTGTATACAGCGTGTCTGAAATAATGTATTTTAAGTCTTTAATAGTAACTAACAAGATTATTATAATTAAGAATAGGGGTAATGTTCTAAATTATTCTAAGCACATTGCATTCTTTGTTCAGTCTATTTTGACTCTGAATCAGCAGATTTCATTTTTGCTCTTTGCAGCTGACAGGTTTTAAGTGCCTGTGAGCATCCTGAGCAGGGACAAAGCTGAAATGTGGTACAGTGGCTGCTGATGGCACCTGGATTTCTGTTCTGTGCCATTGAGGCTGGAGAGGAGCAGTGCAGGTATTTTCCCTGGTCTTGTCTCAGTACAAAAATGGTTCAGATAGATTTGGTTTGGGGGGGACAGGTGTTGAGAAGGCACCTTCAGGATCATCAAGGCCCTGGACAGGGCACCACTGAGATCCCACCCAATGCCTGAGAGCATTGTCAAAACACTTCTGGAACTCTGTCAGACTGGTGCTGTGACCACTGCCCTGGGGAGCCTGTTCAGTGTCCACCCATCCTCTGGGGGAAAATCTCCCCTTTTCTAACCTAAACCTCCCCATGCTCTTCCTCAAGTCCTGCCAGTGGTAAGAGATCAGTGCCTGCCCCTCCTCTTCCCCTCTGGAGGATGTTTTAGACTGTGCCAAGGTGTCCCTTCAGTCTCTTTTTTCAGCTGAACAAAATGAATGATTTCAGCCCCTCCTGGTGTGCCTTCCCCTCCAGACCCTTCACCATCTTCATTGCCCCCTTTGGACACTTTAACCAGCTTAATGTTGTTTAGCATTGTGGTGCCCAGAGCTGCCCCCAGCTCTCGAGGTGAGGCTGTCCCAGAGCACAGCAGGACAATCCCCCCTTGGCCAGCTGGCAATGCCACCCCTGATCCCCCAGGACACACTTGGCCCTGGTGGCTGCCAGGGCACTGCTGACCCACGTTCAGCTCACCGTGAAATTCATCTTTAGAACCCTTGGATTGTTGGCATATTTGCAAGGCATCCTTACATTAAACCCTGCAGATCCAAATTCATTAGTCCTTTCCCTCTGCAGTCCTGTTTGGGATGTGCTGTCCAGCAGTCTGTCGTGGCTGTAGCTGCTGGGAGAGTTGTCTCAGGAGATGGTAAATGCAGCAGAGCAGGTGCCTTTCACCAAGAGCCTGGTCGGTGAGGATGGTGTTTATCTGCTCTGACCATTTAATATTTACCCTGTCCCTTTTCTCTCTCATTGCTGCCTGTGCATCTTTAACCTTTTCCTTTAGCTGGCAGCATGGCCTGGAAGCAAATCCCTAATCGTGCTCATTAGAGTATGAGGTCTATTGCTTTTTGATTAATCTCTCTCCATGTGCCCTGTGGCACTGCAGTTGGAAATACAGCTCCAAAATATCTGTGGAGTTGGAGGAGTGGGGGGGTACTCTGTACCAGTGATGTGCATTGTGTTTTATGGGTGTTTGGAAGCTCTTCTGAATTTGAGGCAAAGAAAATGCTCTTGTCATTGATATTTAGATCACTTTGTAATATACCTCAGCTTTCATCCCCTGAGAAATTGTGTCAGTAATTGAAAGAGCCGTTGTCTCATTGCAGTTATCTCAACAATCTCTGTCTTCATTCCTATAATTATTGGAAGAGCCCAGCAGCAAAAATATTATTAGTAATTTCCTAATTCTACTGGGAAACAATATTTCTAGAATAATTTTCTGTACTGAGTCAATGATCCCAGTCAAGATAGGTGTGAAAACAGATTAGGGAATGTCTGAAGAAATTTATCACTGTTTTGTTTTTTGTTTTGTTGTGTTTTTCTTTTTGTCACAGTAACATTATTTATATATATTTTTTTTTTAAATACCAGGAAAGATAAAATGAAAATTCTGGAAGTGAAGTTCTGATAGTTGGGTGATGCCTTTGCCTTAGTAATGGAAAAACACGGAATCCTTCTTTACTGGAGTTAAGATAAAGTTTTCATATTTTCAACCTTTGAAGGAATGTAACTATCATGAAAAAAATAAAGCACAATTTATTTTATAGACTCATAATAGCTTTCCAGGGATTTCAAGTGGATTATTTATTTCATTACAAACAATTAAAAATGCGTCAGTAGTTTTGGAAAAGAAATTCAATATACTTTTAGGTGTGGAGGTTTTCGTCCCTGTTAGAAATCATCTTTGTAATCTGTGGTATGGAATGCACAAGAAAAATATTCAGATGAGGAAAAAATTAACAGCTGAGTTTACAACACCTGCATACAGATCTATCATATTGGACAAACTGCTTCTAATTTCACTGATTTCTTTGGTTCAGTGCATTTTAATTAAGCTTTTGCCTGCTGCCTCAGTAAACCCTTTCTGCTTCAAAGAATCGATAAGCTATCCACACTTGATCTGAGCTACTGTAGAGGTGCTGAATATCATGTGTGGGCAGCACAAATCTTCAGGCAATTATTTTTGAGGGAATTGCTTGGTCTGGTTTCATTTTGAGCATTGTGGAACCCCAGCTGGGTCTGCAGCAGCCCTGGTGTTCCTCAAAGCACTGTGTTCTTTTGGGTCATTCGTGGGTCATTCTGGAGAAGGGAACTTGCTTGGGTTGTGAGGGAGCTTCATTTTAATTTGAGAGAATTGTCCAAGAGCCACAAAAGCTGCTTATTTTATCCCTTACAATATCTCAATAGATTTGATTCTGAGTTCAAGCTCTTTCCCTGTGAAGCAGCGTGTGTTGAGCTCACTCTTCAGTCATCTGTTTATTTCAGGTTTGTTCATAAATAATCTAATACATTTGAAAGCTTGGAGGATTGGTTCCAAACTGCTTAGTTACCTTTCTGTTTAAATACTCTTATGCTAATGGCTGTGGGCCTTATTAATGCTCATGGATTACATTATGGGGCATAGAAGATAATGTAATAGTGTGTTTAATAAAAAACAGATTAGAATTAAGACTGTATTGTGAGTCACTGACATATCAGCTCTGTGCTTAATATCTTATCTAAATCCCTGTCCATAGCTTTTAATACAGTTTGCATATTTTAGTGAAGTTGAGCATAACAGTTCAGATGAATAACAAATACAGAACATATGAAGGCTTTTTATGACTGAAAAATATATTTTTCTGATGGAGGAATGCTCCATCATTGCTTGTTTTTCTCTGGATGTCAAATTGTTTCCTTCTAGTAACTATTTACAGATGTGTAGAGAGCAGATTTCTAATGGGTATGGAGAATATTTGATAGGAATACAAAACCAAAAAAAAAGCTCACCCTAGAGCTTCAAATGAGATCCAAATTGTCTGCTGTTAATACATCCTGGAGGCTCTGTCAATGTATAGGTAATTTTACTGTCCTGTTCATGTGGGGCACCAAGGGATTTTGTTTCTCTGCTCCTGTTTCCATGGCAATTAGAATTAGATTAGTTTTAGGTTCACAGTGGATAAATGAGAGCGACCAAGCTATGATGTAGTGTTTGTGAGTCAGGAACACACTGAGTCTTTTTATAAAGCAGCCCAAAACTGTGCTTAAATCGTTGTGGTTTGCTGGTTGCTCTTGACTTGCTTCTATTTATCTTTCAGTGTCCGGATCTTTTGCTTGTGGTTGCAGCCTGGTGGCACTTGTGCTTTCTGTGTTTATAGGGATGTGGTTTTTAAATGAGAGAGCAGTCCCTGGTTCTAGTGATAGCTGCATGTTTGACAGTCAGCTTGCATATTTGTTAATAAGTATTTATATTATCTATTTTCAAAACTCTTTAGCCCATGGCTGGCTTTTGTAGAGTTTGGGATGGGGTGTAATAGTAGGATTTTTATCAGCACCCACTCTTTAGGGTGGCTTTTTTAGAAGCCCATTCCAAAACCAAGCCACTGTTCTGTATTTGTCCATACAGTTTTCTTGTGTGTGTATATAGAAATATATCAACATTTCCTCCTTCTGGTACTTGTTAATTCATTCATACCACCCTCACCCCATTTTCATCCTTCCTGTTCCTCCAGGAATTGGAATGGAGAGTAATATTATTGCTGGACTGTTCCAGTCCCTTTTCAGCTAATTCCTGTGCACTACTTTTTCCTATAGTGTGTATTTAACTTTACCAGCATTTTGCACTAATGGATTGCAGATGCTGCAGAGAGTGTTATTATAAGAAGATTTCATGCTCTGGTAGTAATGTGTCATGCTTTTCTAATCTCTGAGTATGTGATAGTTGTGACATTCCTCACACTGTATTTAATGCTTGCATTTTGTTAAATAATTATCTACCTTTTACAAGGGCTATGGTAGAACTCACCCAGGCACCATCCTGGAAGATATTTCAGACACAGATGTCTGTAAACACATTCAGTTCTTAGCGGAGGCCTGAGAAGGAATTTCTACAATTATGCTTATTTTCGTGTGACTAAATCCACTGCTGAGGGAATTGCTCTTGTATTTACAAGCTAAAAAAGTGACTAACCCCTAAATTGGTAGAAAAGAACCAAATCACATGATGTATGTTGTACCAGGCTGAGCAATGAAGCAGGAATGAGAATAGAGAATAAAACTTGGAGCTTTCTATAACTCATGCTCTATATTAGATTAGAAAACCATTGCTAAATCCCAAGTTGAACTAGGGGAAAAAAAGGATAATTTGTTTTATTAAGCTAATTAATACATAGGCATTAGTAATTCTGCATTTCTGTAGGTTTTTTTGGTACCTTGATAGTGTTTCTCTATACTTAATGTGGCTTTAATTAATATTTATATAAATATAGGGTTTATGTAATTCAGAAAAGAAGCCACACTAGAGAATGTGTTACATACCAGAGCCATTTTGGAGTTGGAGACTTGGAAAGCAGATGATTTAAGATACTCATTGAGAGACTGCATCATCTGATCTGTCCCATATTCAAAGTCAGAGCCCTCTAAATTTCTAGGGATTCACCAGACTGTGGAGGCAAAATGCTGGAAAGGCACCATCAAAGGCTTATCCTTAGTTTGCAATTACTGGAAGGTAATTTTACCTTCTGGTTTTGTCCTGCCTCCGTATGTGCCTGGTGAAGTAAATGCATCTTTGTCATGCATGAGCAGCACTTGCATTAATGTTAATGGAGTTTTCATATGCATGTTGAGTTCCTGCATTTCTAATGCTGCACAAGTCAGCACTGATATCCTCTGTTTTTTCCTCTGTGCATCAGCATTGTGACAATCAGCAGATACGTTTATCTGCATAGATCTGTGGGAATTCTCCTTGAGGAATCAGGCTAACCTTCATTTTTGAATGTTTCAGTAGCTTTCAGTTATTGTGTGATGGGAGGGGTTCACTACAATTCAGCAGAAGGTAGTAGATAAATATATTCTGCAGGTTCTAAAATCCAAACACATTGCCAAGGCTAAGGGACTGTTAAAATCCTCAAACTCCAATTTACTTTTTATATAAGAAAGAAAAAAACCTGTGCACAGAATGCATGTGATGCAGTGATCTTTGAAAAGCGTGAGAAGCCATATGGATTGCAATGTTGAGCTATTGAATATTCTGAGTGATTATTGTAAGATATTTTGGGCCTGTAAATTACATACTACTTTTCAAATAATTGCTACTTTTGTCTAGAAATAAAGTGGTGTTTCTACTCACTGCATTTAATGTTAGTGTTCTATTTATAAGAAGAATAAGCTGAAGAGAAAACAAAACCTCAAGACTGGGGTTTTTTTCGTAGGGTAATTTACTGGTTTTGTTTACTTGGGTCTGTGGAGATTTGTTTGGTTTTGTTCTTAAATACCTGGTCATCTTCAATATCAAGAGAAATCTGTAGATTTGAATTTTGATAGTAATTTGGTGTATTCTAACTAAATGTCAGTATGTGATGTCCTCTGTGTGCTTTTTGTCCTAATTATAAAGCTGTGCACACTGTGGGTTAATGTGAGGTGCTTGGCACTGAAGTAGCTGCATCTCAAAGCAAAATAAGTTTTTTGGGTAACCAGTGACTGACACGGGGGACTAATGGGGGTTGGAAAATTGTGTGACAGGATGGTTGAGGTGACCTCTTATAATGCCAATATTAAAGACACAGCTGGAACACTGAGTTCTTGTGTCTGTTATCAGTGTGAATTTATCCAGTGGCCTGGCTGTGCTTGACCTTTTGCATGGTGAGCCAGAACAGTGAGTGCCACGAAGTTCTCCTTTTCCAAACCAAAACACATGTACCTCTTTCATCCTACAAGGCCTCTGCAAAGGTCAGACACAGCTGTAGTTCAGCTGAACAAAAAGGCTTCTTGCACCCTGTGCAATGCCACGAATAAGACAAGAAGTTTAATTCGGAGAAGGGAGGTCACACAGGAAATGAAAGGAAAGGTTTGCTACTCATAGGTAGTGCACTACAGTGTCCAGAATCCTGAGAAATACTGACATACCAATATTTTATGTATCAATACATGCTCTGGTTTGGAATGCAATTTCTTACTTTTCCTAGAGGGTTTTCTTTAATAACCTCACAATTTCAGCCTGCCCATTTATTTAATTGAGAGCGTGTTGCTGTCTAGCCAGCAGATAAACTGGCTAACCTTGTAATTTTACCTTCTGAGTGCAGTTTCACGTTACAGGATTATCAGCCCAGAGCCAAGTTATCATACAGTAATAATAAGCTAACATAGCTGTGTGAGCACATTTAATTAACTGCAAAGATGGAATTCTCGGCTTTTCCTTCACTTGGCCAGCACCCAAAAGTGTGTAAGTTCTATGCTGTAGGAAACACTGCAGAATACAAACTATGCACATTTGCATGTAGGCATTTCTAGACAGCCTTTGATATCCATATCCTGCTCTTGGTTCGTTTTTACTGTTCATTTATCTCTCAGCTGGTGCATTTGTGCTTCTCTTAGAAACTAATGCTTTTTTTGCTAAAAAGCTCATTTGAGGGGTCTTTTTATAATGGCATAGCTGCTAAAGAAAATACCTAAAGGTGCATTTTCCACATGTTGTCTTTCTGAATAAAGTTTTCAACAGCTGCTGCAGCTGTTGATATTGTCAGGTTGTGAAATATTCTTGAAACATGCTCACTGTGGGAGTGTCCACAGACGAGATTTTGTGAAACCTCTAACTGGGCACTCCACGATGCAGCAGCTCTAGATAACCCTCAGTTCCTTCTCCCACCTTCACCCCAAGCATCTCTAGGCTGGATTATTTCCAGCCTGCTTCCCAGTACAGTGTATGTTGCATATAGATCCGTTTTTGTTTATTGTACTCTTCTATCTTTATACCTAAAAGATTGTTAGGAAAGCAGGGTGGAGTGGGAATGGTGATGAGCTAACTATAAAAGTTATTGTTACACAGACTCTTTGCACAAGCTGAGCTGAAAAAATGACACTGTGGACTCTTGAAATAAATACATTGTGTATTTTTTTCTCTGCATTTTATTTGGCTTCCGCTTTACTATTTTTATAATTAAATGTTTTCATTAAAAGTTTCCTCTCCACTTTTTTTTTCCCTCCCACACCAGGATCGATTTCCCTCACCCCGTTTCTTTTTTCACTCTCAGTTTGTAACTACATGTACAGCTCATGGTGTCTCAACTGTAACTTGCATGTTATTTTAGATAACATTTGAGACTGGGAGGGAAGAAATGTTTTAATGACTTCTTGTGATGTGATCAGAACTGAATGAATCTGGCAGCTGGAATGAAATTTGTTTAAAAACACCTTAGTACTAGTTCTGTTTATTTTTTATTGAAAATAAAAGGAAAGCATTGTGTTTTTAGCATTTGGTTTCCAGCATTCTGGAAATACACATCATGACTGTGCTATGTTTTTAATGCCTCTGGTTTAAGCTTCCTGCCTCTGGAGTGACTCTGCTGTCTCTGTTGCAGGTGCTGTTGTCAGGGTTGATCGGTGTTGTTTCGTGGAAAAGGCCCCTGTCCCTTGTGGTGAGTAACTCCCAGTGCTTTTGTCTTTGTAGAGAAGCCTGATGCTCTGTGGGGATGATTTGCAGTGCTGCTGTGTGTCCTGATATTTATAAACACTTGGTACAAAAAGTGAAAAGTCTTTGAAGCTGTGATGTATGAACTACCTGGGTGAAAAAATACTTTTTTACTGTCTCACCAACAGGCTATGGGTCTGCTTGTACCTTTGCATTTAACTTGCCTAAAAATCAACTGCAGAGCAATATTTTTAGTAGGTTCTGGATGGAAAAAAAAGCCCATCCCAAATTAATAGTTGTTCACCTACAGAATATTTTTCAGCTACATTATTATTTCTGTTATGAGATTTGTGAGGTTACTTAATAATGAACTTAGTAATTACTTAGTGATCCATTCTTTGTGTGTGCATGCTAATAGAGTTTCAGTTAGCCTATTAATGTAAAGCAGTATTAGATGGAAATCAATCTTACTGAAAACACATGATGACTGTGTCAATAAGGATGTGTTAGCAGGTAAATATTGCCCTTGAAAAAGCGTGTAACGGGGTAGCATGAAACATTTGTAACACAGTACTAAAGATAGTCCCCAGAAAAAAGAATATAATGGACAGTATGAAATTAAAAGTCTTGTACTAATAAGAATAAGATTAATTAGAATTTCAGATATATCTTTCAGCATATGAGCTAGGCAAAGAGCTCACATCATTGGAATAAACAATATTTACACATCAGTAATGTTATCCAGGCCTGTAGAGACTTGGCTTCTCTGATTCCTGGCCATTCACTTGCATGTTGTAAATTCAGCTGGGCTTTCTAATATTGATTCACTCAGTGAAATGTAAATAGGCAGTCATGGTCAGTGTAATCAAGGAAATAAAGATAAAAGGGAGGAAACAGTAATGGTAACAGGACAGCTCGCCTTCCTAGGAAATTATTTATTTCAAGGAATTAGCTTTGTGCTCTTGAGTTGGATCCTGATCTTCTGCATTGGCCCTTGGTGGAGATACAATAATCAGCATGAAGAGATGGTGTTTTTCCCTTCTGTGTGTGATTAAGCTGTGTAGGGGTTTTACAGTGGCTACCTCATGTCCTGTTTTCCTTGCTGGGCTGTAAATACCTTGGAGCAGTTGGAGCCCCGTGTGCAGGGTGACTGTGCTGATTAACAATCAGTAATGTACAGCTTTACAGCCTCACAGCACCAAGTACCACCTACATGCTAGTGGGCCATGTTTCTCCTGGTCTGTTTATAAACTCATATATCAAATACATGTGGTCAATCATTACCTTTTAACCTATTTTATAGTATCATAAGCAGCTAGATAATCAATTGCTGTACATGTCTTTTTTGTTGCAGAGTTGCAAAAGCTGGCATTGCTGAGAGTGACAGCAGAAAGAGAGATAGATTGCTTTATCAATTAAAGCTATGAATAAAGTTACATAGAATTAAATCCTCTCCATCTGTGACGTCCTGGAAACTGGTGAAGCTGTGATAATATTTTAAGGAGACAGTTTTCAGCATATCTTGGATTTGTGACTAGAACTGGTTTATAATAACCAGTGTTTTGACTATTGCTGAGCAGCACTTGTGCAGCATCAAGGCTTTCTGGTTTTCCCACACAGCATCACTTGCTTCGGCTTTTTTCCTTCTCTTCCCTTTACTTATCAAACTATCTTTATCTCCACCCACAAGTTTTATTTTTTCACTTGGGCTTTTCTAATTCTCCTCCAGACTGCAAGGGGCAGTGGGTGGGTGGTGCTTTGCTGCTGGCCTGGGTCAGCCCCTGGCTGGATGTGCCTTGCTCAGCACTGGCATGGCACAGGATTTTCCCAGGGATGCAGTGTCTTGTCTTTGCAAATGTATTATTTTCTGCAGGCAAAAAGAGGAAGCTGAAGAAACATTAAACAGAGATAAACAGTTCATCAACCATTGATTTCTGGCTGTATCATACTAGGAGTGTGTTATGCAGTTTTGGTATAGAAATGAGTGTGTTGTTGGCATAGTTTAACACTTTGGAAGCAAAGCCAAAACTGAGAGTATTTCTGTATTTATAAGCTATTAGTATGAATGCTGTTTTGTGTTATGCATTCAGTCAAAGATGTACAAATGTGTGTGTGCTGAGGACATTTTACTGCAATATTAACGTGGAGAAATTTAGTTCTGCTGCTAAAGTGTCTTTGCAAATCTTAATTATCTGGAAAATTCACCAGATTTTGTTAGTTTATCTGAATTTTCTTGGTCACCTCCTAGCCATCTGTTGCTAGGAGTCCGTGTCTCTTATCAAACCTGTATTTACATTTACCAGAGGAAACACTCAGGCAAAGGAGATTTTTAAATGGCTCACACATTGATTTTGATCAGTGCTTTTGGTATATTTCAGATATTTCCACCTTAAGCTTTCTCTGTTTTCAATAATGAAATCTCAGGGCGTTGGTAGTGCTTTGGGGAAATCTCTCAAGAATCCCTTTTTTTGGAAACCAAGCATTGGCTGTGTCACTCCCACTGCTTAATGTTAAAATGCAGAGTTAAAGTAGGAATTGGTTTCCTTGTGGTTTATGGAAGTGTTTGAAAATTGGGAGAGAGCTTGTGGAGCTCCTGAGGCTGAATTGCCTCCTAAAAAACCTTAAAATTGTGCAGTCAGATTATATTTCTGTTACAATCTAATCTATGGTAATTGCAAATCTATTTGTGCAAAGGAGATTAATTCAGCCTCTGAATTGAGTTGAAAGCTTCTCTGTTGCCATCTGGCATTTGGGTGACCCCAGAAAAATATTTTTACATTTCTAACTGGAAGTTTTTACAATAAATTGATAGATTTAATAATTTTTTTCAATGAACAGAAATGTGGGACTTCTTAATGCCTGTGAATGTCAGTGAGCACAAGATAATATTACTTATTAATAAATGATCTTGATTACTCAGAGTAGCTATTTAAAAACATTTAATATGAAATGTGCATTCCAGATCCAGTTCTGTGCACCAGTGAACATGCAGATCAGAGCATTTATAACTCAGTTTCAATGTGTTGTCCCTTCAAATGAACCATTATTTCAAGCCCCCTTCTTTTTTTTTTTTTTTTTTTTTATAAGCACATAGGATTTTCTTCATTTAAGAACAATAAGAGAAGCCACTCTAAGTAACTGCAGTTCAACCTGCACATCAGGCAAAAGGATGAACTGCTGTGCAAAGTTTCAGGCTGCACCCATGGTAAGAATCAGTTAAATACAAAAACTGACATTTAAAGAAAATTTGAGTCATCTTGGTAGTTTGTTGCAAAATGAGAGATTTTCTTTCTAGAATACTAGTGAAGAACTTGAATTATTTGAAGTTAGAACTTAAATAATTTTCCTTCTTTTCTGTAAAAATAATTAGAAAAATATCTACGTTGAAAAAGGAAATTACAAATAGTTTTAAATCAATGCATCCACCTATACTCTTGGCCCATAAGATGCATGAATATGTAAAACTGGCCCAAATGTTTTTCCTCATTGATTATGTCCTCTCATTAGATATCATTGCAGAGTACAGCAGGAATAACCAAACTTCAGGAAACAGATGAAACATAAAATGGATAGAAAGAGTGTATTAGTATTATATATGTAGTGTATTATATAAAAGTCAGTTTCCTATACTTGGTGAGGTGGTGTTGATCTGTTCCTGGCCATGCTGAGCTCCTAGAGTAGCTTAAGGGATGAGACAAATCTTTTTAAACTCTTGTAAGAGAATTTACAGCTTCCTTTCAGGTGAAATCTGAGAGAAATCTTTGAATTTAAAAAAAAACAACCTGGTTGTCCTCCCTCCAATACCCACCCCCAGGCAGAGATTTGGTCTTTGGTTCCTGAAATAAAAAGGTGATTTATGCAGTGGAGAGGCAACGTCAGCATAACCAGGCCAGGAGTGCAGGAGAAAGAATGCACAGTGTGGGAGAAGAGCAGAGTTTGGAGGCTGCCATCACCTCGTGTGTCTCTGCTGCCTTTGATACCCGTGTGAGGCTGAGAGGAGCTGCAGAGCATCCTGAACACATCCCTTGATCACTCTGCAGGATCCTTTCAGCACGAGCATTCTTTGAATTCCTCGATCAAAATGCTCATTAGGAGCCCTGCTTTTAGACAAACACTTGTCTTTGAGGCTGAAGCATTCGTTTTGAGGTGAACAAAATACTGGGTGAAAACAAGTGCATGTTACACACCAGGGGTTTTCAGTTTCTGATAAACTGAGCTGAATGCTGGGTGTTTCTGCTTTTAAAAAGAAACTTGGGAAGCTGCAGTAACTTCTGTTTGGAAAGCAAATGCAGTGTTGGTTCAAAAAGCAGCTCTTCTAATGTAAAGCTGTAAATTGTGCTCAGCGCTGGTGTGAGCCCAGGCTTTGGAATTCAGAGCAGAGTGTTTTTCTTTGACCTCTTTTCTGGGAGCATGGAAGGAAACCAACCCAGATTCAGGGGAGCTGAATGCTAAATCAGGGGGAAGAGAATTGCGGAGGGCTGGGACAGGAAGGAGAAAAATTGAAATGAGAGTCTGGCAACACGAGGAAGGTAGACATCAACAGCTTTTGAGAAGAACAGGACTCAGATGACCAGAAAGGAGTGAACAAAAACCAAGTCAGTAAAAAATCATACAGTGGAATCTCTGATGTTCCACTTTTTTTTTTTTTTAGGTAGATTAATCCTTTCATTTAGCCTTTTACATGTGCACTGCCTGTTGCTGGGGTTTTTTTAACTTAGACTGCTGATTCTCTTCTTTCTTCTTTAATATCATGAAACAACTGACAGAAAAACCCACCCCCAGTACCCTTTCATTAGAATAGATCTGATAGAAGAGGAAGAGGGGGAAAAATGCAGAATGACCCAATAAAGATGTGAACTGGATGAGAAAGAAACAACACTTGAGATGGAAACAGAAGTGAATCAGAGAACTCTTTGGAGTGGTGGAGAGAAGATGTCACCGGGTGAAACCCTCTTCAGATTGAGCATCCTAAGTCCTCTTTTGCAGCTTAACACTTCCTAAAGCTTTCTGTTGCCCAGGCCTCTGTGTGCATCTCTCTGATACCCTTTTGGCCAAGGCTGCCCGATCCTGGCCCAGCTGCCACTCGAGAATCCAGACTCCTCTGCTGAGCATCCAGGTGCTAATGAGTTATCCCCAGTGGCAGAGCTTCAAACGACCACAGGCAGCTTTTCCTGAGGAGCAGACAAACCCTGCTGGGGAATCGCACTTGTCCCTTCCTAAACACGCTCTTCATAATTACCCTTAAACAGCCCTGCTCCTCCCCATCTGCTGCCATCGCTTGGTGTTGCCATGGCAGCAGCTCTCGCTGGCACCTTCCTGTCCTGGGAAATGTCACAATTCCAGTCCCAGAGCTGCTGCTGGAATGGAGAGTGTGGTGTGGGTGCTGCATTCACCTCTCCTCAGCCCCTCAGTAATTCCCTTGTTCTCACATGCTTTCTAAATATATCTGCTGATGGTTCTTCCATCTCATCTGCTCCTTCTTTTAGAAATGCAGGCTGCATCCCATCTGCTCCTGGAGTTCTTGGCAGCCTTTGCACCATCTCATTTCTTCAGCTCTTTCTTGGTGTGAGTCTGGTTTGCTTCAGCATTTCTTCTTCCTTGGTAAATTAACCTCGTGTCACATATCACTGGGGCTGGCTAGTTGGGCAACATGGAAACTGTTTGTTAAACTTTGTATTTGGTTTTCAAATGGTGAAGAAACACTGGCTTCAAAAATGTATTCGAGACAAGACGAGCTGCATTTGAAATGTTTTAAAAAGTAGAATAAATATTTATGTGAACTAATATAAAGTATTTTGAGTCGTGATGGAGTTGGGAATGGATGTCTCACTCTTTGTACTCATGTACTCCTTCAAAACTCATGTCATTTTCGTTTTATTTGTGTGACAGATGGAAGGAAATGCACTCTTACCCAATTATCTTGTGCTTGTTGAAGAAAAATACTTTGCTTTCAGTGGGATTTGCTTGCCTGGTAAATCACAGTTTAGATCCTGAGCTAGACATGTGTGTGACTGAGTGTTTGGGTTCCCTTACTAGAGACACTATAAAACCTCCAACAGCATTGTGGATTAAGTTCTGCTTTGGATATATGAGGAAAGGTCCTTGAAATCTTGAAGTTCATTTACTGATGGATCTCCATCAAATTATTCATGTGAGTTTCCTTGGAGATGTGTGTGCAATTTTCCTGAAATGGCCAAAATTGTACTGAATTTGCTTTCCAGTCAGATTGGAAAGAGCTGCTGCCACACTGGAGCCTTGCCTGGGACACTGGAAATGCTCCTGTGCTCCTGCTGGAGATCAGCAGCCTAACCCTAACCCTGACCCTGACCCCCCTCACCCAGCAGAACTGGGACTTTCATCCCGAGGAGGACAGTTCTGCCAGGTGAGTGGGGTCAGGAGACCATGCACTTGTTAATTAATGAGAATAATTGCACGTGAGTAGCTAATTGCTGTTAATATGTTGGGAAAGACAGATGCAGACTATCTGTGTGTGTGACCTTTCCTTTTTGCTTCTGTCTCATTATGGAAGGGCTGCTCGTGGAGTTTTTGATGCCTGTCCTTGGCAGCAGGACAACAGGAGCCTTTATTTCCCCAGGGAATTCTGCTGCAGATGTTATGGAAGGTTAATTTATATGGAGTAGCATTTCACTGACACGAGCATGGAGGTGAATCCCTCCTGCAATGTGACACTTGCAAAAAGTGATGTATTGTTTAGGTGGGTGAACCCTTTGTGCAGTTGCTGTGGAACTGTAAATTCAGTCTGATGTAGATTTTCCTAGAAGTTATTAAGACTACTCAAACTGTTGAAAAAATTATTCATTTTTATTTACTGATTTATCTGACTGTTTTGTTTAAATATAGAATGTTGTATACAAAACTAATTTAGAAAAAAACATTGTCTTTCCTAACGTCCTAAATGTCTAAAGACCCTAAACATGAACTTTCTTTTCTTGTTCTGCTGGAACAGTTATTGAGAAACAGTGTCTTATGAGTTAGCTTTTAAAGAGTTTCAGTTTTTGCTGGCTGGCAATTCCCCGTTGTCTTTTTAATAGATTATTACACAAAACTTAAGCTCATTCTCTTTTACAAAACTGCAAACCTGCATTACCTGCAAACTTTTTTTGTTACAATCATTATTAGAAGTGTGTCACATTATTTGAATACTTCAAGAGATAGCTTGAATTTTATCTGAAATAAAGGGTATAGCTCCTCTTGTTCCTCTCTTATATGGCAGTAGTCTGATGGTCTGTTTAATGTAGAACATTGCTTTAGACCTAGAGAAAATATTTTTGTTCAAAACTTTTATTTTAATTTAGGCAAATGACATGGAATACTGAATTAACAGGTCTGAAATGCCAACACTTTTCCTTCTGTCTCTTCTTGGCAAGCATTGAGAAATCATGAGAAAGAAATCCATTCTGAGGCAAATAATGGGAAGATAAATTCTGTTGTTTCTTGTACACTTGCAAACTATGAGTCAACAGTGTTGGGTTGAGTGCCATTTCTGTTCAGTGAGATTTTAAAATGCTCTTATTTAAAAATTTTATGTTTTATCCATTTAAACCTATAATTTCTAATTGGCCTTCAGCATCTGGCTGATCCAACAGGTACTTTCTGGCTGTACCTCAGATAATCTTGCATTAACTTAGTCCTGGCACAGTTGCTGATTTCAGAGTTTCATCCTAGCTCTTGGTGGTGATGAATTTCCAGGTTTGCTTCTGCTGTTACCCTTCTGCACCTCTGTGGGGGGAACTGTAAATTCTGTAGCACAAATAACAATAATTGTAACTGTCTGCAGTTTGTGTAAGACAAAGTTCTGGGAGCAAAATATCTCGGGACAGGTTTTTAATCTACTCACACAGAGACAAGCACATTTACCTGTGGCTATTCGTGCTGCTTGACAAATGAGAAGTGTGTGTGTTAAGAGTGTATATTTTAAATCCCATTGAATATACACACACGTATTTAATGTGGTTAGGAAGAAGCCTGCAGTACCTCGTCTCAAAAAATTGCTTTCTGCAAATGATTTTGGTGTAAACCAAAGTTCATTCATTCAAGGATGATTTTCTGGCCTTTCAGGAACTGCAGGACAGGAATTAACAGGGAAAAACACACAGACACAGTGGTACAGGTACAGAGGGTTGGCAGATTTACAGAAGTCATTTTACCATGGCAATGCCTGGTTTTATTCAAAGTACCCTGCACAGGAGAGCTGAGTTCCATCAGCACAGAGGGAAATGTTTTGTCTAAGTGTTCATGTCTTGACTATCAAACCACCAGGGGAAGCAGTGGTTGAAATGCCAGCAGTGCAAAAGCAATCCTGTTTCATACATATCTCCAAAATGAAAGTGTGAGGAATGAAATAAAATATTGCTTTTAGAAATATGGTTTCATGTGATACAATATTGATATCTCTTTTGGAGGACTTTAATTATTTTGCATGTAGAAACTTCTTCCTGCTTGTAGCAGTAAGTATTTCTTTAAACTTTAACAGGTGCTATTTCTTTTTACTGTGCTCCTGACGTGTATATATGCACTAGTGAGTGGGTGGTTTGGGTCTCTTAAAGAATCACCACCAAAAGTACTGGCAAAAAGCAGAGTTTAATTTAAATTTGTGAAAGGGAAATCATAGAATGGGTTGGGTTGGGAGAGAGGTTGTCTTGTTCCACCCCCTGCCATGTTGTGCTTCTCATCCACCAGCACCCCCAGCTCCTCCTCCTCAGAGCTGCTCTCACTGCATTCCTTGCTCTAAAGCTGTTTGTTGACAGAAAATCTAAATTGTTAATGTCTCCTGTTGCAAGTCACAGACTGCAGTGCGTGCTGAAGTTGGTTCATTTGGTTTTCCCCTTTTTACCCCCCATCAATTCAAGAACAGATTGAAAGACACAGTGAGAGTGATGGTAAGAAGGTGCTTTGAGCCAGCTATCTCAAGGATTAAAGATTTCAGGTTTTCAGGTAATTCAGTTTTAACAGTGCCTTTGGGAAATAAGATGAAAGGAAGTCTAAAGTTTATGGTAAAAACAAAAGAGAATAAATTACTTGAAGCCAGTTGTGAAAAAAAAGAGAAATATTAAGAGGCAAAAATGAAAGTGATGAAAAAGAATGGAGAGTGGAGAATATATCAGCTTCTGTAAATCCCTTTGATTTTTCAGGTGGTATCTATAAAATTAAGATGATCTACTTTGGGACATTCTGAAGGCAAGTGTATGGTTGGATCTACATTTAAGGAATGTGCAGGAAAAAATGTTCACAAATAGTCTGAGAATACTAATAATTTTCTAAAAGGTCAAGTTGTACTCAAGAGAGAACTACAAACAACTTCCTTTTACAGAGGAAAGATAATACAGCCTGTTAGGGTTGGAGGTTAAATATATTTTTTTTTCTTTCAGTATGGAAAGTCACTTATTCTGGGCTCTCCCTTGCAAGGCATGGGGGATATTGATATTTTCATTCTGTGCAGATGTGTGTGGTGTGGTCTGTTGGAACTGCAAAGATGCAAACTCATTCTTGCTATGCTCTGCATATTTATACTGAAAGTAGTTCCAGATATGGAGTAAAAAGAGGAGCCTTGTGTGGGTCCATGTGCAAGATGACATCAAATAATGAGTTGTTGTGTAATTTTAAATCATTGCCTCTGTTTAGTTTTTTAGAATTAGTTTAGTAATGGTAACATTTGTGTAGGAAGCACTATTAGCATTTCTTCCACAGAGGCCTTTGTATAGAATATAAGATTCTACTTCTCCAATTAGTTCTGCTGCCACCATTCATAATAAATCCATTGGCTTTGCTTTTTGTTCATGCATTTGTTCACGCTGACTTTTGGAGCTTAGTGGCCTTAATGCTTTTCCCTGATTTCTAGGAATATATAATCTTGTTTATATGTTGTAACTAGAAGGGTGAAGAACACAATATTGTACTTTTAAATCAGCATTAAGATGCCATAACCCTTCAATATCTGACAATTCTGTGTTTACCTCAGTTTTTGTCCTTAATCATTGGGTTGGCTGCACCTTACACTCTTTGCTCATGGTTTCATACTGCTCCTGCCAGTGTATCACACTGAGCTCTCTGAGCAAATGTTTGCTGCCTCTCTTTCTGATGAAAATTTCAATGTGGAAATTGCTCATACTTGACTTAATAAATAATGTACATCTAACTTCATCTACGGTGTTCCACAGGGTGCTGTTGGATCTCCATCAAAACCACAACAGCCACTCTTTCAGAGGGTGCAATGTGTTTATTTTCACTGCTGCCCCTGTGCTGGTGTTAGAAAATTTGTGATAAAAAAATTAAGGACACTGAATATACTTTTTAATATCTGTAAACATGGTAATTGATACTTTTATACCTCCTTTTCTCTGTTGTGACTTCCAGCAGGGTGGTAAACTCCACCTCTGAAGCTGTGACAGCAGAGTACCAGATGTGTCCTACTCCAGCAGGAGAAGGGTTTTTTTTGGTGTTTAGCTGAGAAGCATTGAGGAAGGAAATCAGAAATCCATTGGTTACTTTCTTTGAGGAAGGAAATCAGAAATCCTTCGGTTACTTTCATTGAGGAAGGAAATCAGAAATCCTTTGGTTACTTTCACTGAGGAAGGAAATCAGAAATCCTTTGGTTACTTTCATTGAGGAAGAAAATCAGAAATCCTTTGGTTACTTTTATTAGGCTCTCTTTGCTCTGCAAGAGGCAAAGCAGTTTCAAAAGGCTTGCAAAGGACATGAATTTCCCCCTTTAGTCCAGGTTAGGTAGTTCCTTGCCTGGGACGCTAAAAAGTGATGCATGAAATAGCAAAATTGGGAAGACAAGTGTGACAGAGAACTTAAGTATTTGCTATCATGTGGTGGCTGTCACTTTGAAATGCAGCTCCTAAACAGAATGTGAGACAGACCCACCGAGATGAAGAGGAATCCTAAGAGCCTGATTGAGGATTTTGACAGTGCTGGGTCCTTCCCTCTTGCCTTTGCCAGTGACAAGAGGAGGAGGTTACCTTGGAAACACCAGCAGAGGTTTCCTCATTAATGAACACTGATGTGGAGCAAGTGCTGCAGACACAGATAAACCTGATGTGGGTTACAGCCCTTGTTGGCAGCTGTGATGCTTGGAAGAATCTGAAACTGGCAACTGAATTTTGTAACCACCTTCTGTCCTTTGGTAAATACTGTGGAGGTTATGGGGGGTTTTGTCCAAAAGCATTTGAAAAAAAATATACAGCCATTTAGGATTTAAGGTTGTCAAAAATATTCATAGCACGTGCACAAGATAACATCTTGTGAGAACAGTGAAGGGCTGTAAACTGTGAGCATGCATGTGGAAAAGAGATGTAACAGAATTTCTTACTAATTTCATATAAAACACTCCCACTCCTGTTGAGCTGTGGCAGTGCCAACACTGAATTTTTAAGGTGGCCACACATCAGGCACACATTTGTTCTTGGCCTCTTCTGCTTGTGCCACTCCCTGTATATTGAGATTTGTCTGCCCTGACCGGGCCAGGTATCATACATTTAAAGGAATAAAATTATAATTAAACTGATGGAATCAGGTTAATGGTTGTTTTGGCACATTTTGAGATGAGAAAAAAGGAGTAATTAACACAAGGAGTGGTTGATACGGAGGATGCTGCTTAAAATTGTAATTGTTATTTAAAACCCAAGCAGTTATATATATCCAGAATTCTATTCACTTTTTTTCCCAATTTGTAGGAACTCATGATATGTGATATTTACAAATACTTTTCCTGTTTAAGATACCCATATCCCATCAGAAGGGTTTAAGTTGTTTCAAGACTACATCTGTTTATAATAAAACATTTTTCAAATCTTACTTTTTAGTAATGCTTGGTAATAAAAGCAATTAAATTTTCAGAGTGTGTGATAAAAGTGGGAGATAAGTGGATTATTTTGAAATGGCTGGAGGAAAACATATAATAGTCATGTCTAGTTTAGATTTAGCTTTCTCTTACAGTGCAAGACCAAGGATGCTGTCAGATTAACTACCTCACCCTCTTTAAAACACATGAAATGTTGCCATCCATGTAATTGTGTGACAGACTGGAAGTTCTTGAACATCTAAATTATATTTTTCCTTGTTTGCCTCTCACAGTGAGTAATAACAGGTTTCTTGGGTTTGTTTTTTTTCCAGATAACCTTTTTCATGCTGCTCTCTGCAGTGTGTGTGATGCTGAACTTGGCTGGGTCCATCCTCTCCTGCCAGAATGCTCAGCTGGTGAAGTCCCTGGAAGGATGTCAGTTGGTGAGTGATGGGAAACACATTTTTCCCAAGGGCAAAAACTTTATTTTCACCTGTTAGGGTTTATACACATGTTCCTTTAATTCCCAAAACAGTCTGTATTTAGTAGATCAATCTCTAAGTGTTACAACCACAAAAAAGCATTTTGGGGAAAGTTTGAGTTCAAGTGCTAATGGATTTAGTGTTTTGCCACCTCCAAAAGCAAGCTGCAACATCACGAGGATTGAATTTTTAGTGTCATGGTAAGAATGGTGCTTCAGCAGAGCAGGTGGAACACAGGACAGAGCAGGGCAGTGTGGTGGATTGGATGTCAGCAGGGTCAGGGCTCCATCCAATGCTTGTCCAGGCAGGGGATTGCACAGTCAGGAATGTTTTGGTATGTCTATGCTAATATTTTGGTTTTCTTTTTAATTTCCAAAGTAAATGAGTGTTACTTGTGTTAAATAAAATACAGAACAGTACAAATTATCATCATGGGGCATGCTCTAAATTATAAGGTACAATTTACCTAAAGCCTTTGTGGTTTTAGCTCAGGAATAAAGTACATACACATTGAATTCTAGCATATTTTCTGACTTCAGCTTGCAAAGATGTCTACAGAAGTAAAGTTGTAACTGAAATGTTTGAGTTTAAATAAATGTTCAAACTATAGTTTTGATTTTCAGAGCATGATGAGATACCAAGTAGCTTTGCCAGAATGTGCTGTACACTGTAAGGGCAAGTTTATTTCATTGTGGCTGTTTTTAATATTGTAACTGTTTAAAAAAGTTAACAAAAACCCCAAAACAACAACAAAAAGCAGCAGTTTCTTCTACCCAGACCTTACTTTTCAGGTTTTCCTGGCTCAAAATCCCATTTCAGTCAGGCTGGGGACTTGCATGTGAATACATTTCATTGCCATGTTGCAGTGCTCACATATAAGGAATTCTAGGGTTCTGTTCTCACAGACCACCCTGCAGGAGGGATGCACTGAAGTGAACAGCACTGCTTTATGATTAAGCACAGGATTGGACTCAGAAGGTGGGCATGTATTATGCTGAGCATATTTAATTACTTCATTACCATTTTTCACTCCAAAAGGAAAAAATCCCAGTTTCTTAACAGCTTGTTCCAAGTGTATATTTAATTTTAATTCCTTGGGTGGCTCTCTTTAGTGCTGTGGATCTGTGCAATCTGCTCTGTGTGACTGGTGTGCATGATCAAATCCAAATCCTTTATTTGCTTCCTGGGATCCAAATGTACTCCCTGGGGATGCATCTCTAGGAGTCAAAATCCAGCCTTTGCAGACGTGTGGTTTGAAATGTAGTTAACATCCCATAGAACAGAGCCAGTAAATTTCCAAGCGCAGTATAATAAAAGAGTAAAATTCATAATAAATTTTGTTTTAGTTGTGGTATTTCTGTCAGACTCATTCAGGGTGAGTGCATGGCTTTAAAAGTGATAATATTATCTACTGTATGAGTGAGTTTGAATTCAGCAGTGTTTCACATGTAGTGCTGTTTTTCAGAGAAAAAGAACGAGACACAGTGGCCTTGTTTTGCTTTAAACCCTGGGGATTTATTGTAGATTCAGTAATATGTATTTCTGTGTGAATATGAGAAATGTGCTGGCCATATGTTAGATTTTGAATGTGTAATTTGTGGAGTTGGTATTTGTGCCCTTTATCCTGCAGCTTAGCAACACACAACACTGAGGGGGGAAAAGGGCAGTAGCTTTAACGCCTTGGTACAGGAAATTAATTGGCATTTTTTTCCCCATAATTAGCTGCAGGTCCTGTAGCCAAAACCTCAAGATAACTGCTTTAAGTCAGTGAGAGCAGGACGTGTACAGAGCAGTTACACACTCAAGCTGTTCATTAATGTGTACAGGAGAAATATTTCTGTATAGGAATTTGTTTTTCACAAAATGGATCTCTAAAAATTGTTCTTAAAATATATGGGTAGAGCAATTAGTATATTTTAATTTATATATTTAATAAATTAAATATATAAATTCTATTATATAGAATTATTATAGATATTATTTATATTCTATATAAATAAATTCTATATTTATTATATTAATTCTATTACTACACAAGGCAGAATACCTTTTATTTCTTATTTTATTTTGTTTTTATTGAGTTTACCTGTCTTGTAAGTAGTTAATTAATTTGAAAAGAAATGCTGTAGTTTTAATCAAACTTACTGGTGATTATTATTCAGAAAAGTAGTGACAGTATCAATCTGTCTATTGAAAGATTACTTATAATTTTTTTTTTTTGCTTGTACAGCTGAAATTTGCCAGTGGTTATAGTAACATGTAAAGGAAGACTCTTCTTTCCCCTGAATTATCTTTAGCTGGAATAGACAAAGCAAGGAAAAGGTTCACAGAGAGCTGAATGGCAGAGCCCAGGTCCAGAGCTGAGGTTTATTTTTATTCCGTTTTGCACTGGAGCTCCACTCAGGTCTGTGCATATTGAAAAAACATGTTAAAAATTCCAGGAAAAATAATATACTCTGTTTTGTTCTTATTCATCTGTCAGTTTTTCATATTGATATTTCTCTACAATGCAACTTAATCTTTACTGGATCCTCCCATCTTTCCCTTTGTGTAAGGTCCTAGAATGGACTGAATTCCTTCCCAAGAGTGCACCAGTGGGGCTTTCTTGTATTTAACTGCCTTTTTATCAACTTTGGAACTCTCATCCTTCATTTTGAAATTTTTCCTTGCCTTTTTAATATTCCCTTTAAAAAACCCCTGAAGGTTGATTTAGAAGAAGTAGTAAAATCTATTCCTGGTTTTACTAGACTTACATTTGTATTAAGGAGATGGTAGAATGCAAAGTAACTAATTCCTAATTTACCCTGTTTGGGGAGAATTTGTGTGCACTTAACACCCAAAACAGCAAACAAACTTCTTTTCAGCAGCATTGATAGAATTTGATGAATTGATACAGATGAAAAACACACGAAAAACTCAAGGCCTGTGAGTGCAGGTATTTGTTATAAATCTGGAAGGTCCTTTCCTGTTTTGATCCTCTGCTATGCAAAAGTCAGGTTTTAAGGGGTTTTATGACTTTGGAAGTAACAGCACTGCTTTTTGACAAAAGAAAATGATCTTACAAGGCAATTTATGCATATAGGCAGCTCTGGCTGAAGTTTGAAATCTTAAATATGGTTTGGACGAGGGTGTGCTGTGCATCTGTCATAAATCTGAGAGCACACAAACTCCACTGTGAGTACTGACTGGCCTGAGTGAGAATCACCAAGTGGAACACAAATATGCACAGGATGGGGGGTGTGTGTGCAGGGATGGAGTGGAAGATGCTTTTCTTGAGCTCTGCCAGCCAAAAAGAGATTGAAAGGCAGTTTTGGAGGCCCTGCTGATGTAATTGTGTCTGAGGTTGGCAAACACCAGCCCAGCAGCTGGGAGGAGGGATCCCAAATCCCTGTACCAGTGCAGATTTATTGCCAGTGCTACTGTCTCTGTTTATGAAATCACAGTGAATGGCATTTGAGGTGTGATCTGGGCTAAAAAGAAACCATTTCTCTGCCTTCCTCCCCCCCCCCCAAAAAAAAAATTAAATTTGGCATGGTTTAGGTGGCAGAATAGCTGAATAGCTCTGACTGCACAAGTGTGAGACAAGCAGGGCAGGGAGGGGTTCAGGAGAGCTTTCAGCTGCTGCTTTGCTGAGAACACAAACTCAGTGACACCTCCAGCCTTTGTCCTGCTCCCCAGGGCAGGAACACAACTCTGCAAAGGTGTCACTCCATGGGAATGGAAGGAAAATGTGCACAACAAGGCAAATTGATAAAAACTCTCCAAAAATAATGTGCTTCCAGTCTGGTAGTGAATCTCGGGTGGTTTGGAATGTGCTGTGAGTCTTAGGATGGCCCTGTGTTTTGCAAGTACTTCCATTTAAACAATTGGCTTTAAACCCTTTTTAAAAATTCAATTAAAAGAAGAGCTACTGGGAAGCACAAAGTTATGGAGCCACTTTAGAATGAATTGAAAATCTCTCATAAATGAGGAACTTTGACCCAGCCTTTTCAGCCTTATTTTTGTGACACCTGTTCATTACATGTGATAGAAGTAGCCTTGAAATCTCTATTTCATATCAGAAATGTCAGGTACATGGCATGAGTCAGTGCCTGTCCTTTGTTAAACCAGGCCAGCAAGATCAGAATAGGTGATCTTGCAGCAGAAAACTTTGTCAGAAGTCCATTTTCATCATTACAAAAACTTTTTAGCAGCTGAAGCCTGTATTGATTTGCCTGGTGTGGCCTTCTGGCCCCTGGCTTTGGCAGTTCCAAACTTCCTCAGCAGCATTTCTCAATCACTGAACCATTTCCAGAGAGTTTTGGGAGCAGGATTTCCTCAGGGACATCCAGTGCTTTGATTTTGCATTGGCTTCAAGAGCTGAGGCTCTCTGATCACAAACCATTTTAGTTTTGCTCAGATCTTTCACCTTTTAAAAGAAAGTATTGAAAGATTACAGCAATTGGGAAAGAAACAGTCTGAAATTGTTCAGCTGCTTTGTGAGTTAAACTATGTGCTAATACAAATTAAGACTTTAAAATAAGAAATAAAACCCACAACCACGATAGAGGTGAGCAAACTGTGTTTTTTCTTTATTTCTTTGCAGTGCCTGTGGCATAGGGAATGGGCAGCCTCTGTGAGATGCCACAGACAATTATTCTCAGTGTTGCCTTGGAGAATCTGGGAAATGGTGTCATTTACATACCCTTTTTTTTTTTAAAAAGCCTTTTACAAATTGTGCTGGCTAGAGGGCAATCTGGAGTCTCAGGAGCTGAAATCCCCTGAGGCAGCTCCTGCCCTGAGCGTGCTTTCATCCCAGTGAGCAAGCATCCACTCATCTGTACCTCATCTGGAGGAGTTTATTCTGTTCTTTTAATTGACTCTTATTTTTGCTCTTCCATCTGCTGTCATGCTCACCAGCATGTAAGGAGAGAGTGCTACATAAGCCTGATAGGGGTACTAAAAAATACATATATTTAAACTTTCAAGATCACATGAACAATTTAAACGTTCCTTGAGGTCTAAGCAGTAAGTAAATATTGTGTTGAAATGATTCTGTTGAAATGAAGTGTTGAAATGATTCTGTGTATAAGGCTGTGCAAGGTAATTCTACAAGGAATGATGGGACCTGTTTTTGTTCAGGAAATTGGCAACGTGCTAGGGAGAATTTGAATTAAAAATGGCAAATGCATATTTGCAATAGGAAATTTTTTGAGGATTTGTGTCTGGAAATTTTGGGGAGTTTTTAATGCAGAAGAGTAAGAATCGTTGTGATTGAAATCTCACCACCCAGCCACTGTGCTTCCATCTTCACTTTGGGGAATAAAGGACTGATTTGTGATCATGACTCCTTCACGTATTTTCTGACCTTTTTCTGTTATTTTTGATTTTCCCACATTGGGTATGATTTTATGTTATTCAGTTGAGTTACTCTGGTTTCACCTGCCCCTGGAAAGCAATTTTTTTTCGAAAAGAGATGTAAAAGGTAACACTCTTTGATATTGAATCCTCTTTCTGCATTTTACCTGATTTTATAGGCTGTATTAAGCAGTGGAAAACATTCTCCTCCAAGGGTTCTGCACAGAGATTTTCATTTGCATTTAGTAGTCATTACTGTAACTGTAAATACCATTTCTGGGAAGTGTGTTTCTGTTGATTTATACTTTTTCTGACCTTTTCTTCTCCCCACAGATTAAATTCGACAGTGATGGTGTCTGTGTTTGCTGTGAAATGCAGCATCAAACCTCAGGCTGCAGTAACTTGGGAGAAACTCTGAAACTGAACCCTCTGCAGGAGTGCAATGCAGTCAGGCTGACCCTGAAGGTGAGCTGGGAGAGATTTAACAGTTTATTGCAATTTTAACTTGGACAAAGTGCGTGAGGAATGTCATCTTATGTGCAAAAAACATCACAACATCAGCATTTGTTAGAGATTGCTCAAGAAAACAGAAATTAAAACTGGCTGTGAGTGATGCTGGAAGGTGCAAGGACAGGAATCTCTTTCTGTGCTGAGGTGGGGCTGTTTATTGATGTTTTGGTACAATGCAAAGAACCACAAAGAATTGCAGAGTGATGAGGTATTTCTACCATGAAGGAAGCTGAACTTTGGGAGACAGGAGTAAGGAATGCTGGAAATCTGCTTATAAACTGCCCTGCAACATTGTAAGAAATTTAAATCTTGTAGCATTTTGTGTTGCAATTACCCAGATGAAAACCAGAGAGCAGATACTGAGAATATTGCATGAGTGAGTTAGAGTTCAATGAAATTGCTCCCATCATTGCTTCACTTCATTATCACCTAATGGGAAGCATTGATGCTGCTTTGTTTTGAAAAATAATAAGGAATCAATGAGAGAAGTGCTCAGAAAAAAAGGAACCCTAGCCTGAGAGGCAGATATTGATTCATTCTTGGTTTAGTTTCATGGTCAGCAGAACTAACTCTGCATGTGGGACTCTCAGTTTCAAAGTATGTATTTTAATAAAATTAATAGAAAATAACAGAGCAAAGTAGAGAAATTCATTGTGAGAAGGATCTTAGGGAGGTAGATTATAGGGTGGGTTCTGTGAAAGATTTATTGATAAAAGTTTTATTGATATTTGAAGATACATTTTAAAATTCAGAATGGGTGGAAATCCTGTACAAGGCATGTAGTAAATACCTTTAGCTTTGTTAAGAAAAGCAAAAAAGCCACCACCAAGAAATAAGGGTCAGGTAGGATTTTAAACACTTTTTTATGGCCCCAAAATTAAGTAAGAAGTCTGCCTGAGGTTTTAATGAAGATGAAAAAGGTAACAGAGCAAAAAGCTCCTGGGTAGCAGGAGTTTAGTAATTGGAAAAGAAGCATAATTTGACATTGCTGGCCCAAACACAACAATTCAGTGAAATATTACAAGAAGGTAACTCCAGAGAAGGACATTCCTCAAAGTGTAGCAGATGCAGAGACATGAACCTGTCATCGAGGAAAAGCTGACTTGCTAATTCCATAAAAATCAAGATAGGGGAGCATATGTTTGCTTCCTGTAAATGTGTCAGGAAGGTAAACTTTAATGAGAGGGAAAAGGACTGTTTATCTTTGGAGGATTTGTCAGCATATGAAGTGAGTAGAAGTGACATATGCTGGAAACCAAGGCAAGGATTCTGACCAAAACAGCAACCAAATGCAAGCACAAAATAGGATTTCTTCTAAGATATAACTCAATAATTTATAAAGGGAATTGAAATATCAACTTACACTGCAAGAAAGTGGATTTAAACACAGGAGTTCCCATGAGTATAGTCTGGGTGCACTTTTAATTATGTTTAAGGGTAGTTAGGAAAGTAACTTTTTCAGAAAGTTCTTTACATCTTTTTCGGTTTTAATTCTACATTTTCTTTCTATTTGGCTTTGCTCTGGTTCCTGGCTCTAAGTTTAAGAACAGCATTCTACTGAGCCCATAAGAAAAAAGTTACAGCTTATTAGATAACAGCTGACAGTGAAAAGACTCAGCCTCTTTGATTGCAATTAACAACTAAAATGTGATTTTAAATAAACAGGTGTTTTAGTACAAGGAAAGCCAACAGTGGCAGACACCTGGGTTGGAAGGTCTGCAAACTTGCATGCAAGCAGAGACCTTTTTGAGTTTAAAGTAGCAGCTGTGCTCTACTTCTTAAAAATATAGTTTAGATGCATGTAAAATAATGAATTATATTGTACTTTCAAACCTTAAATGTCTTTTTTGAATTGTTGGCCATCTCTCTGTTTACAATTCAATGTTTGTTTGAGACCTGTTTGGCTCAGAATTAATTCTTGAGCCTTCCATGTATTTGATCAGATATTCCTCAAGTGTTTTTCCAGATGCATCCAGTGAGAACAACTGGAGTTATATTTCGAGTTAAAAGGATTGTTGTCCTTGAATTCTTGAATAAAAGAGAACATTGACACTAATTTCATGGGTGAAAAAGCTTTAGTGCTCATTATCTCTCTTCAGGATACAGTAGTGTAAGAAATGAAGCACTATAATTGAAGTCAATCAAGGAGAAAAGAAATCATCTCCCCAGCACTGCAGCGTGGAGCTGCTTTTGGCCATTGATCACTGGGGGTGTTGAGATCTGGGTGTTCAGGGCTGCTGCTTACAGAATGTTCTTTTTACACATCAGCAAGCTGATTTTGCTGCTTTCATCCTGTATTGACTAAGGCCAAGAACTTCAGCACCTCAAAGACTGCAAACCTCTTATTTCCACAGGAAAACAATCTATTCAGGCAGCAAAATGTGAGTGTGCTGTAAAGACAGCTGCCAGTTCAATACTGGTGAGCAGACTGGAACTCATGAAATGAAATGAATGTACTGTGTTTCCTTCTAGAGCAAAACAGGTTTAAACCCAGTTTCTCAATCCTGTGTAAGCAGCACAGCTGAGTAATTCTCTATATAATACTTGGCAGAGTGAATATTTTGAGGTAACAGTGTGGTATGGTCTGTATTGAGTGACAAATTCTCTGGTTTGATGTTCACCCATGTAACTTCTTTTACAGTTTATTGCTAGGAAGAGGCAAGAGAGTGACTAAATATTTACCAAAGTCTGCATTTCAGTTGAGTTTGATAATGTCCAGACATTCCTGTTTTAGTCTGGCTTATTTGATGGCATTGAAAGAAAACTAATAATAGAGACAAACTTAGTTACAAATTTGGATTCTAAGCTGGAGGAACTCTATGGGTTCAGCCCACCATTAGAGTGAAGTGTTACTATTCCAGTTTTGCTTTATATTTGCTGTGATAGGAGGTACAAATGATGTTCAGAAGGACAAAATTTCATGAACACACAGGCAGAGAGTGTTTGGTTATAAAGGACCCAGCTCTGCCAGGGTGTCCATCACTGGGTGATGGGATTCGTGCCATTGTCATTTTTCATTTTAGATTCTATCTCATCTCTTTGCTTCTGCCAGGTAATTGCATCTGCTAACAGCTGTTCTAAATTGCTTTGTTAAATGATTGTTTCTACAGTTGAGTTATCGAAGTGACAATCACCAATTTTTTACTTATTCCAGTTTGATACCATCTGACTGCTTTATCACCCAGCAGTTTGATGGAAAACAAAGAAAATCAGTTTTTAGGACAAATTGCTTTTCCAGCATATCACAGTATGAGTTATTCTATTATATTCTGAATTAATTCTATCCTAAAATTACATTTTTAATACAAAATATTCCAAAAATATTCCAATTAAACATTCAGATTTTAAATAATACTCAGGTTTTGCAATACATCTCTTATTTTAATGCGTTCTGTAGGGTTTTGGGCTTAACATTTAGGGAGCATGCATTTTGATATATTTATGTATTATTTTAACTGTGCTAGTAAAGGAAGAGCTCTGAGGTGCAGTAACACAAAAACAGTTTCAAAAGAATAACAGTGAAAACATGAATTAAGAAGAAGGAAAAATAGATGTTCTGTCCTTAAGTTGGACATATGGAAAATGATGGTGTGAAGGTGATTTGAGAATGCACAGGTAACCTTTGGTTAAAGGTTAACAGCCTAAGTTAAAGGTGTGGGCACTTATGCAGCTGCTGGCACCATTAATTTGGTAATTATTCATCTGTAATATAAATGGAATACTGCAATGAAATCTTGCTTTTCTCACTGTCAATATTACATTTTAGTCCAGCTTTTGAGATCTGCTGGGGGACCTGCTTGGGAAAATGAGTGGCCACAGAGAAAGAGCTCAGTTTGCTGTCTCACTCCTGTGGGTGCATATCTGGGTTGATCTGGGCAAGGTTCCAGGCAATCCTGACAGCTGATTCCACTCTGAAGGGGCTTTGTGTCCTCTGCAGTCTGTGAGCTGAGATGTGTGAAGGAAATTGTATATGTAACCTATATACATATATATTATATATATATATAGTAATTTTACCTAGTACACAGTACTTACCAGAGCATTAATTATCATATAAACATGCTGAAAAATCAGATTTTGGTCTTCAAAATACAAAAGCAGCATCTAGGAGAAAATTAGTTTGGCCATTTCTGAGGAGCAGAGATTTGTATTTCATGGGACCTTTAGAGATTCGTGTGTTGTGTGTGCTGGTTAAAGTTTGGGTAGATATCAACTAAAGATCTGTAACTAAAGCTCCCTGATTTTGTATTTCATACAGATTTCCTGCTCCTTTGGACAGCTATAACTGCAGCTGGCTGGAGCTGTGGGCAGCTATGACTGGCCCTGTTATGGTCACTGCTTTTTCACAGGCATTTTCTAAAGGACTCTGTCTTAATTGTCATTGTTTGTTCCAACTGCCATCCTTCCTTTGGCCATGGAGGGCTTTAGGTCCTTTTTATCTGTAGCTGAATAAATGAGTGTCATGGATTACCTAATTATATTTCTACAGGGCACAGGGAGTGATTTTCCTGAAAATGGTAAATTGCCTGAGGCTGTTTAATGTTTGGGGAGGGTGGGGAAGGGTGGGTTGGGGCTTGATTCCCATTGGAGTTGAAGCAGAATTTAGGATGAAAAAGCCAAAACAAATAAAGAGGCAGTCTTGCTTTAAGAAATATCTGGTGATGGTGAGGACTCCACAATCATTGCTCAGTTATTACTGTCTCTGTTAAAACTTTGAACTTACAATATTTTTCATCTCTTTGTTTAACTTTGCCTGTTTACATTTTCTGGCTGATAGATGTCTGCTCCTTATTGATCTTTATGAAACACATAAAAGCTCTGCATCACCGCATTTGGAATTTTCTAGTTGTGCTTTCACCTTCAAAGAGGTTGTGGCAGGAACTGTAATTGCTCTGTGCTTAGCCTGGGCAGCAATCCCTGCCCTGCATCAAAACCAAATTGCTCAATAACAAATGGAGTGCCAAGGAAAGTCTCAGGGTGGGTAAAGATGAGTGTACAAGAAATAATCCTCACTCTAGAGCCAGTCTTAGCAAGGCCTCCAGTTGTGCCCAATTTAGGATTCTACAGTCAAAGAAAACTGTGGGCCCAGGTGAGGTGAAGCAAATGAAATTAATGAAAATGATCAGAGGCCCAGAAAGTTGATTTCAGTTGAGGATTGGAGAAAATGAGGTTAATATGTCATGCAGTAAAGTAGAAAAGGCTCCAAGAGTCCTAATAGAGTTCAAAGGTATAAAAGTCTTCTGTGTAACAGCCTCTTCTCAAGAGCTGTGGAAGAAAAGAAGCCACGGGTTTCATTTGTGGGATGGACATAACCAGGGCACTGATGGTAAAAATAAACTCGACCATAGGGGGATGAAGCTGTGAGATCTTTAGGAACAGAGCTAAGAAACATCTGTCGTGAGACTTAGAGGCACAGTTAAGTCTGTCCTGAGGTTTTGAAGTTGTATGAGGGTCTTGGAGACACTTTGTGTCCTAATTTACAGCTTTGGTTTTCTCATTTAGCATAAATGGTATTAAGTTATGCGCTGAGATCAGCCAAGTCTTTGGCATTTAAATGGCTGTAGCAAGTAATGAATGAAGTTTCTTCCTGCTAGGAAATGGTGCTATCATCTACCCTAGATCTTGTCTCTGCCTGGTGCTCTTTGCCTGGATTTGCATTTGGAAAGCACAACATGCAGGATCTCAATCTCCTTTTTCTGCCACTGTTACTCATTGAATCTCCAGGGATCACTTTGCCTGTTTGCATCCATTTGAATGCTCTAAATGGGTCTGAATGACTTGGTATTTGAGTGAGTCCTCTGTATCACCTTCAGTAGTGAGTTAGAGATTGGCCCCTCCAGTATTGAGCTGTTGATGCTGATAATTCATTGTTCCCCTGGCTGAGGGGCTGGCCAAGGCCACAGAAAACTACTGACCAGATCAGCAGGAGCAAATCTGGCTCAGTGCAAGTTATTAAATGACTGAAACTTTTTGGCCCATTTATTGTCTGCCTGGTTCCATGGCTGGCATTTCCATCTCCACTTGAAGGTCACTTGAGGACCTTGCAATCACAGTGGCAGGAGTAAATCTGCACCTTTCCATCATTTGTTTCAGTATTGGTGGAGAAAACAGTGATTTATAGCGTGGAAGTTATTTCATGCACTGGTAGTGAATGAAATACTCTTTTAAACTTAGATCCTATGGAATTTTCTTTAAACAGTGAGTGTTTTTTAGTCGTGGCATTGTAGCAATTTTGATTTAGTTTTTCTTCTGTTTTCTCTGCTGCCTTTTCTCAGATGTTTTTACTGGCTGTTCAGAACTGAGCCACACAACTGCCACAACAGCCAGGCAGTTGCTGTACAAGGATTGCAGTCGTTTTGAAATCTTGCCAGCACTCTAAATTCTTTTCTTTCACTGGCTGTGGAGAAAATAAATACAAATCCAGTGACTGGAAGAGAGATGGATGCTTTATTTTCAATTATACCATTGCTATAAAATGTTTCCATTTTAATTCAAATGTTTCTTTTCTTTTATTCTGCTTGTTAAACCAAAACTCTGTGTTCTATTTTAAACTTTCCTTTTTTAAAAAGACCCCAAGCCAACAATATGACAATAGGCACTCAATTCATCAGTAGAAGGTGAAATGCCTGGGTGTGTAATCACTGATTTTCATTCATGTATAAAAATATTTCAGATGCATTGAGTTTTTGACACAGGATATGTCTCTATTTCATAGCAGATATTTTTTTAACACACAACCCTAAGTTGTAGATTTCAGCTGCTGAAAGCAATAATATTTCTGCATGACATAGTTCTTAATCAGAAGTGTCTTTCATAATATCTTTCTTGTGATATCTGTAGCTTGGAGTCAACTGAAAGAATAATTTGTCTTGTTTGGAGAACTAGAAACATTGAATATTAATATTTCTGAGGAAATACCTAACAGCAAATGCGTTGTGAGAAGCAGGAAAGGGAAGATTTTTTTTGAATCACTGCCTTGGTGGATCACTACCTGAAAAAGATAACAATCTAAATGAGTTCTACCGTGTTATTTTGAGAGCATTTTAATCGATAGCAGCTGAGAGTGTTTGTTATCAAATTCCTGGAGCCTTTCCTGTCCTCTGTGTGCCTGAAGCAGGAGCTGATATTGTGCTGCTGTCTCTTCACAGGACCTGTTGTTCAGTGTGTGCGCTCTCAATATCATCTCCACCATTGTCTGTGCTTTGGCAACAGCAATGTGTTGCATGCAGATGGTTTCTTCTGACCTCCTGCAAATGGTGAGTACGTTTCAGTGGCCACACAGGGTTTGTCCAGCATAACTCAGTGTCCTCCTGCTGTGGAAATTCATTTGCACCTTCTCTTTGCTTGTGAACTGAAGGCTGTTTGTGTGTCTCTGTGTGGTGTTAGAATGTGTGTGTATGTGGGTGTATTTTTTTATCTGCATACATCTGTATAAATATTGCATATGGATGTAATGCAGTATGAGGAGCTGCTGTGTTTTAAATGTTTATGTGTTTTATTAGAGTGTTGTGATCAGGATTTTGCTGTTGGGAGTTGTTATTTCTTGTTAACGAGGTTATTAACGAGGTTCAGTTACAGATGCACGTTACATTTGCTGTCATCACTTGTGTATTATCTCCAGTTTCCACACTCCCCAGAGTGATTACTTAGCTTTGAGATCCCAGTTTTCACAACCAGATTGGTATGAGAACTGTGAGTATGAGAAGTATGAGCTCAAAACTGGAACTTTTCACAACTCTGTGCCAATTCCTGTGTTTTCATAAGGAAAATGTTCAGCTTCAGAGTAGCATTTGTGCTCAAAACAAGAGGGAAAAGGATAATTAATCTTCTGCATAGTCAGCTGCATCACAGGATGCTGTCTTGTTTTGGTTGGACAAAGGCAGCTTTCCTATTCCAAATCAGTGCTGGGTTTGCAAGGTTTCAATGTTAAAAACAAAAGAAAAATTTAGAAACCTTTTTATTTTTCAGAGCCAGCTACACTGCTTGTCACCTTGCTCTGTTGCTGATTAATGTAGGAAATGTCCTGTTTAATAAGGGAGGACAAACACACTAATAGTAGTCATTTGTGCATCTTCTGTTGGAAAAGTTTGCATGGATGGAAAACTGGCCCAGCAACCATTTAAATAACACAGAAATGTTGTGTAATCTGCCATGCAGGCATGGTTGTTTAAAAAAATAAATAAATAATTAGAAATACACTGGGCTCCATGGATATTGATTTAAGTGCATGAATTACAGAGATAAGGCTGTGTTTTCTAAACAAGTGTTCCAGTCACTGGGTTTCAAACCCAGTTAAAGAATATCTTCAGTCTGGGATCTGGTGTTTGCTTCACACAGTAATGGATATAATAAGTTAGGCTCCTATGTTTAGGTAATTACTACAAATAGTACACAAATGCATTTTTGCTATAGGGCTCTGTGCATATTGTGCAGGCTTGTAGAGGCTTGTACACAGTGCTAATTTAATAACAGTAGGATGGATGTGAAACAATCTGCAGAAATAATACACTTATATTGTAAATGTTAAGGCATTTTTATCATATTCTGGGTATTCTTCTTTTCCTGCACTCTCCCCTCCATATTTGCTACAAGAATGCCCATTGACTAAAGAACTTTTCCACCTTGCAGTGATGATGGGGAGATGAAGAGATTATCACAGCTCAAAAAATCTGTCTGTCTAGTGGAAAAAATGGTAGCAGTGATCCAGAAGTGGATCTGTTCCAGGAATCTTGATCACCACTTCTTGGTATTTAGCAGTGTCAGAGGATTAACAAGAAATAGATAACAATGAACCAAGAACAACATTAAAGTGCTTCTGATGGGCACATGCAAGAAGCAGTAACCTCAATAGGAAGTCAAATTCCTTAAAAGCACATAATTTTTCTCTCTGCCACCTCATTCTTGATGTCCTTAAGATTCTTTCTTTCCCACCTGGCAATGCTGCCATTATGTTAATGTTTCTTTTTGCTTCCTATTTTTTGTGTTTCCAGCTTTCTGTCTCCCTGCTTAGTTGTCCGTCCTCCCACCCTATCAGCTCCATCGAAAAGAATTCTCTTCCCTCTCCACAGAAGAAGGGAAATATATATATATGTATATATATTTCTGCTCAATCCCAGTCTTTTCTTGTTTATCAGTTTTTCCCTTTCTTTTTTCAGGTTGCTGAGCCAGATTCCTCCCGGGCCTAAGTGAGCGTAACTTCCCTGGGGCTACGCTGACTTAGACCAGCTGAACTCTCACCTGAGGATTTCTTTTCTTTCACTACTTTCAGCCTGTTGTCCCATGATCTGCAGTTCCCTTTTGCTCTGCTGCACCCAGAAATCTGATTAACTTCCTTTTCTCTTGCTTGTTAATGCTGGATTTGTGCTTTTTCCTTTTCACTGATGCGTGCGTTTTCTCTGGAATTTGCTGGAATTTGGACAGCTGCAGCAAGAGATGCCACTCCTCATAGCTGAAAATGTTTTAATTATTCTGCTGATTGTTTTATTTTATCCTACAGTATTCAAGAGCTCTGTGGGCTCTCCTGGAGCAAGAAGAGGCAATAGGGAGCCCCTCCTTGGACATCTCTGGGTTATTGAGCAATCAGTTCTGTGATTCCTGTGCTGTGTTAGTGTTCTTGTCTTAGAAATTAATCCCTTAGAATGATAATTTTTGCAAATTCAAAGAATTCCAATTTATTGCTTAGCAACATAAAGCAGGTGTAACAGCCTGAAGAAAATCTGCAGCAGTGATTCTGTGGTTTTGTGCTTTGTGGATGACTCTTGCATACAGCAAGTGTCTTGATTCATGCAGGCAAACTGATGTATTTTACTGGGAACTGCTGTCTTCTGACATCCCAGCCTTCAGGAAAAACATCTAAACACAAGCTGTGCAGTAGTAAGCACAGTTTAAATTTTCCAATAAATTTGAAGAGGGTTTTTTTGGTTTAAAAACAGTCCTACCTAATAAATACTTTATTTCAAGTGCTAAGGAAAAAAAAAAAACCTGCAAAATACTTCGAAGTGTTTTTATTGATTTGTATTTTATTTCATATTTTTTCTAGATTGTTCCTTATTTGAGCTGACTGTTTCAGCAAATACCTCCAAATTTTCATTTCACTTTAACCCTTCTCACTGTGTTAAGTATAAACATTTGCTCAGGCAAAGAACCCCTCCCAACTGTACTAAAGCTGCAGGAGTGACACCTCAGCTAAAGATTGAAGAGGCATTTGTTGTGCTTAAGGCTGCACTCCATTGCAGGGCTTCCCAGAGTTGTTCTTTCCATGTACCCACACCTCCAGGAGATAAATGTGTATCAAATCAGATCATATCAAGGCTCTGTCATGAGGAGAAACCTCTCTTAATAACCAAACTGTCACTTCCATGATGTTCCATTTGTTGCCTGAGACAGTTTCAGTTTGCATCTTGTCTGATGAATGGCTCCTGCAGAAATGCATCCTGTTTTCCTCCAAAGGTCCCTGCTTGGATTCAGCTAAGAAATACAAGATATTCCACCCCCTGTGGCCAAGCTAAAGCATGAATTGCCCCTAATTCCACTCCTCCTTCTAGTCCAGATGTGTTTATACAGTTCTTATCCTAGAAGTGCTGCTGATATCATTGTGTTCTGATTTTATCACCATCACTGCCAGTAGCTGTTCATGTTATGAGATACCTAAAACCATCTGTTATTTTGTAAAGAAAATAAGGTAATGATGACACATGCAAGCTGTAATGTTTAATTACTGTTTTCATCAGTCCTAATGATAATTCAGCGTGTCATTATCTTAATAGGCTGTAGTTAATATTTCCACTCAAACACCTCACAGAAAGCATCTCTGTCTGGGGATAATGTCTTCCTGGCATTGTTTAACCCCCCTCTTCTGGTGAAATAGCAGTTTTAAAAAATCCTGCAGGGTGAAGCTTAAATGAGAATTGATCTTATGTTATTACATATCATTTATTATTTAATCTAATTACATCAAAACCTAAATAATCTTTTTTTGGGCACAAAGTTCACTTACCGGTGAACCCAAATGACAGTCCCTTTAGAAATATGTATTGGGAATGACATTGATCCATAGAAAGATCCTAAATCTAAATATGGTTGCATAAATACTCCCCATAAATGCAAAACTGTGCTCAGGAAATCTTTTGGCATTTTTAACAAATGTACCATTTTTCATCCAACATTTTATTGGTAGAAGAAGATTATTTAATATTTAGGACTAAAATATGGTCAGTACTTCAAAAAAAGATATCACAGAGCAATGCCCATGAGGCTGCAGAGCTAATGGCTTGTGATGGTTGTAGGAACAGCAACTGGAAACAACTGAGCAGAAAAATCTGAATGTGTTTTCCTTATCAAAATATCTTCTGTCTCATAATTCCCCTTCAAGATCAGGGACAAATTAGAAGAGTCAGCCATGGTCCTTCTGCTCTTGCAGACAGAGTCTGCACTTCCTTTCAGCACTGATTCCAGTGCTTCAGAAAAGGAAAACAGCAACCTGTCCAGGAGTTAATTGAAGACAGAATTATAGACCTGACTGTATTGCACAGAGCTTTACTCAAGATAACATGCCAGTATTTAATTACATGCAATTAGAATTTTTGTTTCCCATTCTCAAAAATTAGCAGACTTTTATAAGTGACAGAAATGAGAATAATGAGCCCTGGAGTCTCCAAAGGACTGATTTTGAAGTTATACAGTCCATTTAATGAATGTGATATGGAAGGCAGAGGTAATTACATGCAGATATGGGGAAAACTCCAGATAAGTTTTCCTTGGAGCAGCAGCCACATTCTGGCACTTGTGCTTGAGATAAGCTGTAATTGCTGAGCAGGGACTCCCAGCAGTGGCATTTCCATGGGCTCAGTGGTGCTGAGCAGCTGCAGGACACACAAAGCTCAGCAAGCTTTGCTGGTGTTTGCTGGCAGCTCCCAAGCTGGGAATTCTGCTGGCCTTGGGCAGAAGGATGAGCCACATGGTATCACAGGAGGAGCAAACTGTTTCAATAGAGAATTATTCTGACAGCTTTCACCTGCTGTTTCCTCAGTTCCTTAACTGGGTCTCCTCCATCAGCTTTTACCTCAGAATATTCAGAACATGAATAACACCTTCTGCTCACTTTAGTGACCAACTTTCACATGACCTTTCAGTGAAGAGGTGGGAATTTGGTCTGACAAAAAGAGAATGAGTTTTACTGTTTTACACATATCTATGTGATGCTTATTTCACCTGGAGAAGTTAAATGCTGAGAAAAGATCTGTGTTATTCTTCATTGGGCAGGGGTAGCTGACGTGTCTGGCTGCAGGCTCTGAGAATGTTTTACTCTTCCCTCATAACTACAGACAAAATAAAAAATTAACTAGTTGGCAATATGAGGGCAGTTTAAATCAGGCTGTTAAATTAGTTCAGTGCCAAGGCTGGGAGATCCACTCTGTGAGTTGTTCCCTTGTGTGAGCTGTAGTTTTCAAAATGACACTGAGTGCAACTTGCTCCTGTTTATCCTGGTGACTGAACAGGCCACCCCCATTTTCTGCTTGGCATTTTTCTTAGTGCCTGTCCCACTTGCCATCAGCATCTCGAGCCTGATTATTTGATAACAGCTGCCTTCTAATACCAGAAATGTGTGTATCTATGTGAAAGGATTTGTCAGTGTTTCTTCAGCTTTCTCAGCTCTTTGCATTTCATTACTGTGTTTTTTAACCTATGAAATTTGTATTAGGCCTTTGCTGAAACCCTGCCAGACTTCACTATTTGAGATTAACTCTTGAACATTTTTAAAACACGTCTTCCTCTAGAAAGAATAACCTTTTTCAGGCTAGCAGAGATCAGTAGATAGCACAGTATGGAATAAAATATGATTTAATTCCCACTCAGTAGCTTTCAGTTGTTTTCTCAAGGATGTCTGTTCTTTGTGGTAATCCCTTATATTTGCTATTGTTTCATTTCCTGCTAGTTTCCCTCTTACAGCCTTTTTCACTTTAATTTCTGTGCCTTCCAGCAGGATGATATCACACAGGTAAACTGTTGTTTATAAACACCCCAAACGTGTATTTCCATGTCCATTCTGCTGCTCGTTGTCAAGTGTTGGTCCCAGTTCGTTGCCATGGTTTGTATTCCTGGATTTTGGAGGGGATGCAGAGAATTCTGCTCTCCAGCTGAGCTGCATCCAAGCATCAGGGCCTTTCCTCCTGGAACCTCAGCCCCTCTGCCCTGTGTAAATGCTGTCCCTGTGTCCTGTCCCACAGAGTGTGTGCTGATGGTTCAGTGCTGTGTGTTCTTGCCCTGCTCTGGCAGGGGAGGGAATCACTCCCAGCCTGAGGCTGAGTGCACCCAGCTCCAGGGAGCTCCATGGAGCTCAGAGTTCTCTGGTGCAAACCAAAGCTTGGGTCCAAGGCAGTAGGGAAACACTCTGGGAGAAGGTCAAGTTGTAAATTAAAATCGTTTTGTTTCCAGACTCTAAAAGTGCCCCAAATTATCAACTCTTTTAGGAAAATGAGGGCAGTCCTGAGCTTGATTGAGTCAAATAATGTACAAAATGTGACCCAGAGTATTCAGATATTTGTTTTCATTATGATAAATGTTTGCAGGATTTAGATAATTATGTTGAAGTTTGTCTTGCTTCCTTTTTTCCTAAAAGATTCTTCCATGTGTTTGAGATGGTGGCAGACTGATGATTGCTGATGATTGCATCACTCAGGGCAGAAGTTTGGAGTTTAATGGTTAATATTAATGTAATGTTCCTCTTTGGAAAGTGGCTGTTGAAAGATCAGATGAATTTAGACCAAATGACTGAAATAAACAATTTTTTTTTCTGTAAGCCAAGTAGAGAAATGTCTGAGAGTACTTGGGGTGCCAGCATCCTCCTCACGTGGAGGGTGAGAGAGCATCAGACATTGCACATAGCAAAGAGTAAATCCAGCTGATGCCATGCCTTGGTTTCTGCCTGTGCCATGAGTGGAACCCACCCTTGCTGGCTGTAGGATGTAAGGAAATTACACTTTCTGCAGAGGAGGTTCTTTATTAATTATTACATGTGGAAATCTCCCTGGGGAAGCAATCAGTGAGCAGCTAATGCTTCATTTTCACAAACAGTTGATATTGGTGCTGCTGAGCCTCTGCTGTGCTGTGTTATCCCAGCTCTGACCTTTGAAACAACGTGCAGAGAGGGAGTTTGACAGAACTAAGATGTAACTCAGGCTTTGAAATACTAGAGTCCAGTATCATTTCTGTGCTAATGGAAATTCAGTAGAACTATGCCAAGTTAAATTTGAAAAAGTGATAAATACAGAAATGTGATATTAAAAATGAAGGTAATTTACTTTCTATTTGCTGGATCTAGAGATCAAAACATCTCCTGATCCAAAACAAGTGATATGACAGCAGAAGCTTGCCTGCAGAAGAAAAATTTCTGTGGTTTTGGATTGTGCTTTAGTCCCCTGAGATCCATGGGGACCAAATAGAGCCAGGTGTGATTGTGGGATCTGCAGGATGGTCCAGATTTGATCTTGGATTAGTTTAGACCTTTTCTAGAACACTTGGGAGTGTTCCTGATATCAATGGTGTTGGAATGGCTTCTTGAAATCCCTGCTCTGCTGGAAGCTGAGGTTCCTGTCACAAATGTTGATGTTCTCAGTATCATTACTTTTTATTTTGCAGAATAGTTACTTCCTTTTGGGTTTTGAGATGTGTATATGGAATAAGTGTTTTTCTTACTTTCATACCAGTGCTTATAACCCTTATACCACATTTAAGTGTGCAGTGTCTGTATCACCAAACCACAAACAGCTATTAAGAATATTTTCTTTTACAAGAACAATAAAAAATAGTTATAAACAGCCCCTATATCAGAAGTGAAAAATGAGTGGGATATTTCCAGTTGTTTTATTAAAACAATGTCTGTGTAGTAGCCTGTTTCTAGTTAGTTTTATTTGAGGTTGTTTTGGGGGTTGGCACTGGGGGCTTTTTTCTCTGTAAGAGCAAGGCAGTTCAGATTGGAAACAAGAACGTGCAAATAGTTATTATATTTTAGTATACTATATTTTAGTAGTTATATCTATTTTTCATCAGTTATTAAAATAATAAATATAGACTAAATAATATATATAATATAAACAAGATACAATGTAGAAATACTTCTTGGAATGCCATGAATTTTAAATGTCTGTGTCCTGCATCCTAAGAGTGACTGCCTCCCTGTCTTCAGTAGAACCTTGTGCTGTATTTTGGCAATCTGGCTCACCCTCCTGGCTAATCACAAGTACTCTTATGCTCCCAGAAGTGTCTTTTTCATTTCAATTTGGGTATTAATGAATTTGGAATTGGTCAGGGGTGCTAATGTTGACCTTTTATTAATATGGGTGATGACGTTTCTGCCATCTGAAGGAACTTTACCTTTCATTTTCAGTTTCTGCCACAGAGGCCCCATTCTGCCCACCCTGACTGCATGACTCCACATGGAACTGTCCTGCACCAAACCCTGGATTTTGATGAGTTCATCCCACCTATCCCTCCCCCTCCCTACTACCCACCGGAGTACACCTGCACACCCGTGGGGGAGGCCCAGAGGTGATTCTGCTTCCCTGCCCTTCCTTCTGAGCTGTGCATCAAAAATGGAGCCAAATGATGGCCCTCATTCACATCAGGCTCTTCTTTTCCACATCCAGGTTTTTGCAAACTTGTTAGGCTACATCTGGAAATATTTATGGCAAAGCACTGCTGAATTAGAGAAATTGTGTTGAACTTGGCTAAAACAAGGATAGCAATGTCTGAGCTTTGAGCACAGACCCTTTGTAAGTGATCCTTTCACAGCTCTTAACATTATACATTTAAAATCGAGTGTGAGATGTAATTTTTTTAAGGAAATCATTGCAATTAATGTGTATTAATTTGGAGTGGTGAAGGACGTTAATGATGGCAGAACAGGTTGACAAAAATGACTGGCATCCTAAATAAAAACCAGTTGTTAAAGCTGTCCTGTGAACAAGGGATAAATTTCTAATAAATTTCTTTAATATAATTCTTTATAATGTATTGGCTTGGAATTCAGAGAAGTCTTTACATTGTTGTGGTGTAGGTAATAAATCCAATACCATTTCTTAATTGTTTGCTTGTTTCTGTTTTTATTTAGAGGTCTCCACTTGGATTTCCCTCATTCCCCATTTGGTGCTTTATATGAAGTAACCATCAATAGCCCAGGAATGCTGTACCCAAGTGAGCTGCCCCCTCCTTATGAGGCAGTGATTGGAGAGATCCCTGCCAGGCAGGTAAGGAAAGCCAAAGGAAATTCTTTAAGTGCTCTTCAAATTGTCGTGCTGCAAAACAATGCTAGATAAATTTTAAAGGACAACCATTAGAAAATACTTACATTTTTGAAAGGCATTTCCCAGACCATTTTCTTTATAATGGTTTAGCTAACAAATTTTCCTTCCAACAGAAATGGAATTTAACAAGATGGGACTTAAAGCTGCAAAGTCATGCTCTTGCAAGAAGAGCTTGGCTTTAATAAGTTGCATTCACTGTTAATTTTTGGCATCTGGGGTCAGGTTCTGCACCTTACCTGTTCTCTGGCCACCTGAGCTCCAGAGGTGTTTGTTCTAATCACCAGTGAAGATGAGTGGTGGCTCTTAATTTCTGATGGTGATAATGACATATTTTTTACCAGGAGAGGGTTTCTATTAATCTGGTAGTGCTGTTCAGAGTGCTTTTAATTTCTGATGGTGATAATTACATATCTTTTACCAGGAGAGAGTTTATTTGAACCTGGTAGTGCTGTTCAGAGAGCTGTAACAGGTTCTGTGTCCCAGCCCTGGAGCTCTCTGGCAGGGATCACCAAAGCCTGTGGTGACACTGTAGCCTCAGATTTTTCTTGGCAACAAAATCCTTCGTGTATTTTTTGCAATTAGTTGAGCTGTAAATGGAGAATGGAGCCAAAGTCTAAGACAGTTTTGAGTCTACAAGATGAACAAAAATTGAGACCTGAGTTCTTACATGCTGCAAGTGCTCCCATAGAGCACAGTGCAGTATGAACTGAAATAATGAGATTTATAAATCCCTCAAAGGCAGCCTTGGCAATGGAAATCATGGCAGGGATTTAGCTACAAAAGTGCTTCTGGGAACCATTATGTAATAATGTCCTAATTGTAAAACCTTTTACTGTGCATCAAGCACTAGGTTTTATTTGTTTTTAAATGGATTGAAGTCCTTAGGATTTTATTAAATTGTAGCAAATTAGACTCGATATTTCATGCATTTTATGGGCAACAAATGTCAGTGCTCATTTAAGTGGTTGCATCCATGTAAAAATTGCTGTTGTCATCTGTACTGATTAGGAATTCACATTTCATGACTATAAAAAATGTGGTTTTCACACTGTTTTCCAAGCAAAGTATTGACCAGGAAATAGAAAAGACAAGAACAAACAGACCAGGGTTCTGGGTGAACTAAATCAATGGCAGTGTTTTATAAGGTTTTCTAACCTGTAGGCTTTGCAGACTTGTTAAAAGCCCAGGTTTTCTTCCTTTTTTTTTCTGCTGATGGCTCAGTGACTGTCTGAGGATGTGGAATTCAATAAGGTTTTGTTACCCTTGGCTGTGCAGGAACCTGCATGAAACCAAGAGCTGTCCCTGTGTGAACCTAAACTCTGACCTGGCTCCAAAATCATCAGTGCTGCTCAGTACAATTAAAACCCTGCTTCTCCTTCCCCCAAGCAAGAAGGTTAATCAATTCCAAAGGCATGTAAAGTACATCCAGCAATTATTCAGAGACAATGTAGAGTGTCAATAAATGTTTCAGCACAAATGTTCAGCAGATATTTTCCAATCAGTGATTAAGAAATTAAGGCAGTGATTATGAAAGCACTTAGATTAAGAATTTATGGAAGCCTCTAGAATACTTAGATTTTTTTTTTTTACAGAAGCACCCTTTAAACATTATATTATTTCTTCCAAAATGCAGTTAGTCTGAATTTTCTACAACAAAAAAGAGCATTTGTGGATATTTCTTACTTTTCTAGTATTTCCCAGAACTTCCCCAGTAAGTTCCCAGGAGCAATTTGTGTCTTTGAGTGACACCACATTTCAGTTTTACCACAGATGTGAATCTCTGCTACAATAAAGAAAGGTCCATTAAGCAATTTCCAAGGGAATTGTTTAAAACTATGAGTGGTTTCAGTTTTACTTCCCAGTCCTCTCTCCATGTCTTGTGAGTTCAAGTATTTCTGGTACTGTTCTTTGTTTGGAGTTATTTGGTAACCCTTAAAATAATGTTTTGAAACTAAATTTGTGTCAGAAGACGTTTTCTGGTCACTTTATCATAGTAAGTTATGAACATACAGATAGATACAAAAACTAAAACATTGTGCACAGTAATTATGAACATATAGGAGTGCTTTAATCCACACTGGCATGGGAAATGGAAGCTCTTTCCCTGACAGCTTCAGACTAGTTGTGTCACATCCAATTTTTTAGAAGGCCAGACACAGATTAAGCACTTGACAAAAGGGTTTGAACAAAGGTGAGTGATGCTGATTTCTGGACTGTTGCAAACCAAACTGAACTCTACTATTTAATTGTGGCCCTACAGACAGAAAGAGATGTGTTGCTTCCTGCTCAAGATGGTATCAATCTCATTCCTTTCAACATTTTTTATATTTTTTTCTCATTTATTGTTACCAGCTATTTATTGGAATCCTTTTTAAAATAATCACCTCTCAAAAACCTGCTAAAAATCTATCGATAATTGGCAACAAGGTCCAATCCAAAGTGTATTCAGATCAGCAGAAAGAAAATTTCCTAAATGTCAGGTATTTATGGATCCAGTCTTTCCAGCAGGAATGATTCTATATTTTGTTCATATGATTCTCAAAAGTGAAGGGAAGGTTCCCCCTTAGATCTACCCCTTCAGAAAAAAGGTGAGTGCTGATAAAATCTCAGTTCAGCCACCTCCAACAGGCTGGAGAGCACCTGGGTGTTATAGGGCTTCAAAACAGATTAGGAGTTAACATCCTCACAAATAACTAAAGGAAAATACTGCTCTTGTGCTTGTTTTTGTGGTTCCTGGTTTTCTCTCTCCTATTTTAGGGTGGTATGATGTGGTGAACAAAAAAACAAAAGGATATGAGAAACACAGACTGTAGGAACAGAGATTGCTTATACTAAAATCCATTGGTTTTAAGCATTGCAGATGTTTAGTAGTGTGTTTAGTAATGTGAATTCAAGATGAATTTACTTTGTAGATTCTGGAAAAATGAAAAATTGCATTAAGCACGTGCCTTTGCCCTGCATTTGCTCCTGACCCAAAGATGCTGTAAAATACTTTAAATAGCTTTCATTCTGAAGAGCAGCTCAAATGAAAGAGACTCAGCAGTGCCAGGTGTGTCCTTGAGCTCCTGAGAGCTCCACTTTGTTTGCTGAGCTGCAGGTTAATGAGCCCTTTCTTTCCAAATGTTCCTTTAGGTCACTGGTGCTGCTCAGCAAGTGTCTGACCCGAGCCTGGGGGAGAGGAACACGACCCCAGACTTCAGCACTCAAGGTGATCATGGCTTTGAATTTGTCTCCTTAAAGATGGAGTGGGAGTTTTGAGCTGACTTTCCCTTCTCTTCTGCCCCTCCTCATGGAGAAAGAAGCCTTTGCTTTCAGGTTATTCATGGCAAGAAGGAAATTGCCTTTTCACAGCCAGAGGATGGGGCTGGAAATGCAGAGTTCTGCTAGACAAAGCAAGCTCTGCTTGAGCCCTGTGAGGTGGATCTGTCGTTTCTCTTTGAAGAGTTCTGCACATTCCTTGCAGAATGTGAATTCCTGTTTGTCATTGGAGGCACCCATGGGTGGCTCCTGATCCCCAACTCCTCCAAAGAGCAGTTTCCTCCATGGCTTCCAGGAGCCTGAGCAGGAGCCTGGCTCCCTTGCCTGAAGCAGGGATGTTGGGGTGCAAGCAGATGAGCAGCAGTACAGACTGGCCTGTTGATTTAAAGCTGAAAAGTCAGTATCAAGAACAGCACAAAAATGTCTTTGCTGAAGGACACAAGAAAGAAGTAAATTACTGCAGTGGTTTTTGCTTTGGCATTCTTCATCGGAGAGATTTTTGAGTTCTTATTGATACTTGCAGATTACTAAATTTAAATCAGGATGCAGAACATGGGGAGGGAGAGGATTTGGAGGGAGGGCAAGAAGTTTTTATTTTTCTCTGAATCTCTTGTTTTGCAGTTTCTGTGGAGAGCACCTCTTTGATGGTCTCTGAGGCTGTGGATGTCCCAGCCCGCAGCTGCTCCTCTGAAGATCTTTGTTCGCTGGAAGTTCAAGGATCTCTCCACTCTGCAGATCTTTCTCCCTACTGCACAAGCCCCCAGGGGGCTGCAGAGCAGAGCTGCAGTGCCCTGGACTGCCACACTCACTGCAGGTTTCACAGAACTCGCTCAGCTCCTGAGGAGGGGGACAGTTCCCACAGCCCAGCCTCTGCAGACAGGTGTCAGGGACAGGAAAAGGGCTGTGCCCACGGCAGCTCCTTGGACTGTTCCTCAGGGAATCCCAGCCCCTCAGACAGAGAACTGCAGACTTCTGCTCCAGGGAGCAGTGCTGTGCCACCTCTGGAGCAAAAGCAAACCTGCTGTGTGCACTTGAGGCAGCCTCCTGCCCCTTCCCAGACCTGTCCCTGGTTTGGGCCTGCAAACACCTCCCCACGTGCAAGTGTCCAGCAGGCCATGGGAGAACCCCCAGCCTCGAACATCGTGCGCTCCAGCAGTGCCCCTGGGTCCTGTTCCTCTGCCACTGAAGGTAGGTGTGGGACCTCAGGGCAGCCAGCATGCAGCAAATCAGCAATATTGCTCCATGCAGCAGTTGGTGCTGCTGGGAATTCTATGCAGTGTTCCAGAGAGGTGTGAAGCCTTTAGATCCATGCTTTCTAAATTTGAAAGTTTTTAAGAATGGAAACGGGAAAAATCGACAGAGTGAAATTAATTTTGGTTTTTCTAAATTTCGCCTTTCTTTCTGCACTGCTCAGAAAGTGTTGGGTAGCTGTTTCCAGCTCTCTGTCACTGAGAGCCTAAATTAAGAAGCTCAGTGGTAGCTGGGGTTTATTTAGGAAGCTCTTACTGGAGCTGTCACACTCGTTGTACAGCAGGTTGTGCAGTGCTGGGCCATGCCAGAGGCAGTCACTGTGACTTGTGGCAACTCGGGCTGTGTGGTGAGGAGTTTAGAAGGACAAAGAAATGAACGTGAGGCACATGACAAGATGATAAAGGAAAAGGAAAGCTTTGGGCTGTCGTGGATAAATGTCTTCTGCTATGAGTCTCCTTTTAGAAAAGAAGGGAAGACAGGAGGAGATGTTAGCTGAACAGTGTATCTTCATAAAAATCTGCTCTTAGTGAAAAAGAAAGGGATGATTTAGTAGAGAATAATAGCAGGAATGTAGAACTGTCTAAACCATTTGAAAAGGGAAGTTTTACAAAAGGATCTAAGCTGTTCAGAGAGATTCAGAAGAGTAACCTGGGGTAGTGGCTTGAAAGTAAAGATTAAAAGGTTTTTAAGATGTCATGGATTGTGCTGCTACAAGATCTGTTCACTGAGCTTTGTAAGGGATCTAGAGGAAGAATCATGTGACTAGCTCAGGGTAAAAGGAGACAATTATTGAAATAATTGGTGTCATTTAGGATGATGTTTTGGTTCCATTGCACCTCTTGCATCTTTAGAAATTTCAGAGACTTCATACTTAGCTCAATAATTGACTATCCTTTACCTTTAGAAATGTAGCCTCTGCATCTGGGCCAGGAGAAGTGAATCTTTAATCTAGAAGTCTGCATTTATTTTATGACATTTACTCTGGTAGGGCATATGTGCTCTGAGGCTGCCATGCAGACAGTAAGAATTTCTGAATCCTTTCTGCTGTGTGAAAGACAAGAAGAACCCTTTCTCCTCTGGATCAGGCTCTGCAGCTTTCCAGAACTGAGCTCCATGTGCTCCATGGGCAGGGTTTGCTGGGGGCAGCCAGGCCCAGTGTTCCAGCTGGCTCTGGTGGAGCAGATGCTCTGCTTTTTCGGCGTGTCCTACACACATTGATCATCTCCTCTGGAAAAGTGGCATTGAGGGGCACGAGTTGGGCATTACTGAGATGTAACTGGTCTTAGCAAAGGCTGGAGTAAGAGGCAGAGAAGGTTCTAGAGATGCTGAATTAGGGGAGGGGGAGCAGGAGCGACTCAGAGGGTGCTGACCTACTTTACCATTCTCTGCTGCCTGTGGGAGAAACTTCATCATAAATCCTTAAGGGAAGGATTGAGTTGAGTCTCCAGTTAAGCCTACACGTGTTTCTTCATGCATATGTTTGGCAAACTGGTTTGCAGAATTTTGCTCTGTGAGGGTTTGCATTGCATCCCCTTCCTCTGCATTTATTGAACCTGATTTGGAAATCATACATAGGGTAGAAGGAGCCCAGTGCTAGTAACACATTCTGGCTGTTTGTGGCAGCCCTGGAGTGTATTTCTCCTACGCTGTGACAAACAGCTCAAGTTCTTTGCAGGCTTTGTAAGTTTACAAAGGCATTTGATCTGGATTTTTCATGACTCACTGTTGATATCCACTGCAGAATTTTCCAATATACCCACGGAATTGAATCATAGGCAAAGATAAGGGAACCAACTGAGCTCCCTCAACCAACACACAAGAAAAAGTGCTTTGGGGTTTTTTTTGTAACATACACCTACTTTTAAAAATTGTCCTGGAGCAAAAGAACTGGTCAAGTGGACTTGACTTTATGGAACAGAGCTGTAACTACCTATTGTTTCTACTGGAGAACTGAGGCTGGGGGAGCTTTAGCCACGTTCACAAAATGGAAAATACAGTGGTCAGATTGTAGCTTTTCTACTTTAAGAAAAAATTACTAATTTACCTTCTGCCTGTCCTCCCTGTACAAGCCAATGTGAAGAGATTTAGAAGCACAACCTGGAATTTTTGTGAGATGGATTTTGAGGGTTACTGTGGTTGCACTGCCAATAGTTTGGAACAGAAATTGTTTGGCATGGGGATGGTGCATGAGTGCAACAGGACAGTGACACAACAGCAATGAGATCTAATAAATTAACAGTCTTTTAGGCCAATAAAACACAATTCATTTCCTTCAAGCACATCTTGACCTGATGGTGTCTATATGGTATAGTCAAATATTCTCTCATTAAGACTTTAATGTTGAAAGTGAACTTGTTTGTTTTGAAATACCTGTCATTCCTAGTGGAGAAATTATAAATGGAGGTTTAGTTTAATTGGGACCTTTATATTCCCTGAACAACATAAAAATGGTGAGATCATGTACCACAGTCAGACATACTTCCCTCCTAAAAAAAAAAATTACTTGAAACTTAATAGCACATTTTTTTCTACCTTTTCCCTGTAAAGTTTATCATGGCAAAGGTGGACAAAATCAACTCCTAGCACAGATGTTTATTACAATAAACGTCATTGATAATCAGCTATGATAGACTGTGTGGCTGTATCAGTTAAGTGCCTGAGTGATTATTGTAATGTTTGTGTTCCAGATAATTCAGGGTCGTGTCCAGAGCTGTAGTTTTGGCTTGCTGCAAGTCCATTAAACAGTTTAGTAATGGATGGGGAGGCAGAACCTCTGAAGTGTCTCCTCTTAATAACCATGCCATGATTCATGTGCTGCAGTACTTAAGCATAATAGAGCAAATTAAAGACAGAATAGAAGCTGTCTCTCTTAATTTCTTACAGATTTTCTATGTTTGTAGCATCTTACATTTGTTTCCTTCATTTAATTATTCACTGCACCAGAGAGGATTATGCCAGCTTCTCATTATAAACTGTCCCTGGAGATATGGAAGGAAAGCTCTCCTAAGCTACACAGAAGCTCAAAACCATTTTCAGGCTTGGAAACAGAACCAATTGTGAGGCTTTATTCCATCTTGCCACAAACGAAAAAGACTGTCCAGTGTGATCTCAACACTGATCGTGGTGCTGGAATCCCAGGAACTCTCCTTAGGTGGCAGTTGTGTCCAGAGCTGTTTGCAGAACTTCATGAGCACTTGGTATTGATTGGCTCATCAGGTGCCCCTTGCTCACCCACCCATTAATTTAAACAGTGGTGGATTGCATTTGTACTGAAAATAATGAGAATATATTCTTAAGAGAAGGAGAAATATTGAATGAAATGCAGGTTTTGTAGAAATGAGAGGGATTACTCTTTCTGATTTTTCCTGTTTTCCAATATAAACTCTGTCCACCCAGGAAATACATAAAGAGATCTATAGGGAGCTTTCCTTAACTTCAGCACTTAGGCCTGAAATATTTAGGATTACAGAGGAAATCATAAAATATGAGCTCTGTCTTCCTGTTTGTATCTAGTAGCAAGGACATTTCTAGGTGTAGCAGCTTCTCTTTATGAATGGGCACCTTGAAAGCAGCATTTTTTCTGAGTAGTTTCATTCTTTAAAGGAGATAATACAAGGTTCCAGTGTATTTTTCCTTGCTCTGGGCAGAGCACAGCAAGGGTTGACTTTGTTCTTTCTGTCTGCTTTTGGTTAAAGGTGATAATTGTGCCTGGACTCCTGTGTGCAGCCAGTGCCAAGATGCAGGATTATCCACAGCTACAGGAGGAACAGGTGAGAATTGGTTTCCTAAAGCGGTAGATGGGTTTCCTTATTTTCTTTTAAAAATAATGAAAAGCTTCTGAGAAAGAAATGAGCTTTGAAAATCTGGGGCAGAAAAGTCAGTTAACAGCATTCGTGTATGGTGCACAATGCTGATGGAACCTGCCTTGAATGAAAATAAATGCTGTGAATTAGGTCCTCTGCTTTACATCAGCATTTTTGCTTTCTCTGTGTTTCTCACTGATCTCTCACATATAATTTTCAAGGCCTAAAAAGAGGCAGAACTTTAAAGTTGTGGTGAGGGGCTGGGCCTAAAACTTTATGAGTTCCATGTAACACAGAGGAGCTGGTGGGTTTCCTTATCATTGATGTCACCTGAAGCCCTGGAAGGTGGAGGTAACAGAAATGTCTGGTTTGTGAAGAACTTTAACTATGCACCCACTCATTCTCAGGACAGTCCTCCTTGGTCATGGGAAAGTCTCACTCCTCACCCTGCTTAAAATTATCTATTTTGTAGTGTTTCCTTGACTGCATGTTTTTGCTACTCTTCAAACAAAACAGACATTTTAATGAAAAAGTAAAAACTTTGTGACAATATTTGTTTTGCCTTTTTTTTTTTCTTTTCTCTTTTTCTTTTTTTAAACTATTGCTTTAAAGATATTCTTCCCCCCCTTTTTTAGTTCCTGTTTCTGGTTCTCATCTGGCTGCCTCTGCTTGCCAGCATTCTTTGAGCAGCTTCCTACCAACTGGAAAACAGAGGGATTCAAGGAAAGCTGATCTGCACCTAAAGCCAAAGGCTTTTCACACGGTCTCAAAAGAGCGGCCACACTCCTTAGTGGACCTTAAGGCCTATAAAGACACTAAAATTTTAGTGGCAAAATTTTTGGAACATTCAAACTGTAATCTCCCTCCAGAAGTGCGTCACGTAGTGAACAGCATTCGCTCAGTCATTAAATCTGATGAGAGACACATGGAAGAAGCCATCTTCAGTGCCAATATCATAGACCAGGTAGGCCACTGATGTCCTAAGGATGTCTCCAGATTCCATAGACAAATACCTTATTTACATGTTTTTTACAGTTTAAGTTCTTCAGGTAATTCCTTCGAAAGTTCTTTTATAGTTATATTAGTAAGAAATAATCTGTATTTCTTGGGCAGCAATGCCTGGTTGTGCTTTCCTGTGCTCAGTCCTGAGCCCTGAGCAGAAGCAAGAGGGGTTCTGGAGGGCTGCACCTGATGCCTTTTCCTGGTGTTAGGAAAATGAAGCCAGACACGGTTAAAGGGGTTGGGGTCTTTACCTCAGTATTTGAATCAGGATCCTGTTTGATGCATCCACTTCCCCCAGGTGCCAGCGTGGCAAATGCACCCCCGTCAGTCACACACACCAGTTCTAGACTTTCCACAGCCCAGATCCAACAAGGGAGCCCAATGCTGGGGCTGGGCTGGGCTCAGCTCGAGTTTCCAGAATCTGTCCTGCCAGGGGCCCTTGGCTTCCTGAGCCAGCAGAATGTTTGGTGTCCCTGGCTCTGCAGCTCTGGGCTCTTCAGCCTCAGGGCCTGCAGGGCACTCACAGAACACTGAGCACTGAACTCAGTAAAAGGTTGCAAGTGTGCATTCTGCTGATGCTTGTGGATACAGAGAACTGTGTAAAAAGGATATAAAAGAAAAGACAAAAATCATTCCAGCATCCCACCTCCTTTGCAGGAGTTTCAGTGTTAAACACCCTGAATGAAACATCATTCAGGGACTCCACCTTTCCAACACGAGCTTTCCTTACCGCCTTCTCCCCGTTTTCTCCTCCTCCACTGCTGCCCCTTCTCCCAGGTGATGAGGAGCTCCCAGCAGAACACGAGTGGCTGCAGGAAGAGGCTGCAGCAGGACCTGCACCTGCAGAGCTGTGGCTCCCTGAGCTCCCCTGCAGCCCTGCAGCCCCAGCTCAGGGCCCTGGAGCGGCCGCACAGCTGGATCGGGGTGACCCGCGAGACCATCCTGTGAGAGGAGCCCCAGGTATGTCCAGCACAGAGGCTGGGGAAGAAACCAGGACTGGGAGAGATACAAGTAGTGATGACTTTAAAAAGTGTCTTCTTTTGGAATTCCACTTTTTGTCCGCACAGCGGGATGAGAGCGGCTGGTTTTTCTGAATGTAAATTTCAGCCTTGATTTTTTGCAAATTTTTAATTGGTTTATTAGTTAAGTCATAACAAGTGTTTTCCCAAGCAGAAATGCATTTATTTCACTGTACTTGCAGAAATGCTACTGATGCTGCCCAGCATTTCTTGGAAACCATTGCAAACCCACCAGAGACTGGCTGTACAACTTAAAAGTTGTATTTATTTAATGTACCTCAAAGTGTTTTAACTATTGTCAGTGTTTTAATAAAAAAGTATTTCTGGACTTTGCCTTTTCAACAACTGATTTGGATACAAACATACAGGTGGTTTCTACAGTGCTGCTTCTAACCCATTCTTCCAGTGTCTCTCATTCCAGATTAACTGATTTGTCCAATTAAAACCACTCCCCTCCCAGTGCTTCCCTTTCAAACTCCAGTTCTGGCTGCAATTTGCTTTATTCCTGCTTTGTTCTGAATGCTCACCAGTTCATTCTTGCAGCAGAGTGAGCTACCAAGAATTGATGTTTAAGTCTACTGCAGTGTGTGACCAAAAGATGCCTTAGGGAAGAAAACTGAAATTCTGCATTTCCAAAAAGCATCTTCCACAAACTTTTTACCAACAGCAACTGATAGAAAGTTAGAGGAATTTTTATCTAGCAGAGCCTTGAATATTTTCAAAAATAATTGTTACGCCAATTCATAGTTTTGACAATTTTATTTCTAAAACACGTTCTTGTAGTTCTGCTGTGTTTATGATTTATTTAACATTGATCTTTAAAAAAATATCAACAAGTAAATATTGACACTGATTTCATTACCAGCATAAACACACGTCTGCCAGCAACGTCTTCCAGTGCAAGCTTCATCCTGGCTCTCTCAGAGGAAATTGGAAAGGCCTTAAACAGAAGGTTCTCATAAAGAACCCACCACAGGTTGATGTTTCGGGGGTTTAATTTTTTTTGCAGCAGTGCTTGTCAGCAGCCTTAGTTTCCATTTGAGGGTTAATCATACCCTGGTTTCATTTGTGCCACTCTGAGCTGGGCAGACATCCTGTGAAAAGGTCACAAAGGAACGTAGCTGAGGATGGGGAGTTGAAGTTTTACAGATTCATCCATTTTAATGTTTTTTGATTATAGCATGCTTCTGTATTGATGTGAAGTTACAGTGACATCCAGTGGCAACAAGGTATGCTAATTGAAAGCTTCTACTCTCATAATGATACACAAACTCCTAATTCAAGAGGATATTTCCTTTTTAAAAAATAATCTGTGACCTTTGCAACTGCACTTAGATGAAGAATTAAATGATCTTCGACTTGGAATTTTTTTACTATGTAAAGTTACACAACAAACAAAATAAGCAAGCTTCCTTTCTTATTTCAGATTTATTAGTGCTAGGTTAATTCTTTCCTAAGGTCAGTTGCATGCAACACACTACTCCTTGAAGTACAGTCATCTAAAGCTCTTTAGTTACTGCATGGTAAGGCTTCTTAAGTCACAGTGTATTTTCTTCAAGGCCTTGGCCAAAAGAAAAAAAAAAATTAGACAAAGTTACACCAATTAACATTTATCTCATAAGGAATACAACTTTACTACTAGGTTTTTTATCTACACACATTCTAATACTGCTGATGGTGCTAGGTTATTTGTCAAAACAATTTACATTCAGAACACATTGCCTTAGGAATAAGAATGCTTTATAAAAGACAGAAACAGGTAAGCATGGCTTTGCAATTTTGAGCTAATATGAACAAAAAGGTAATATGCAAAAAATTAAAGGAAAAAAAACCCCAGCCCAACACATACATTACACAACCTGTGCAATAAGTTATCCATGAAAGAACTCTGTTAAATCATAAAAATCACAAGCATTAAAAATAAATATGTATCTAAATAAATATTTTGATTTTAATCTTGTGGCAATTATTCTTTATTTAGCATATGAAACACTTGTTACATGTTTATGTTCACACCTTGCCAAACAGGTTACACTTGTCATAACAATACCAAGTACTACAGTGGTTTTCTTTACAGTAGAACTAAAAGTTTGAACTGCACACATTCCTTTCCACTGAAATACCATCTATTCAGCACCAGTTTTAAAATTATGCAAAGTCATCAGTATTGGACCACTTTATGGGACTGGGATTTTTTTTTTTAACTTGAGGCAGCCAGAACTTTCTCTAATTGCTTTTCTCTGCCATTTCCTGCAGTCTCATTCATCAAATATTCACATTCACTGTGTTATCAAACAAGACAGACATACATCACTCCACATAAAGGTTACAAATAAATATGTGTTAAGGTCTATGAGAAAAGAGTTCAGAAGATGTCCAAAATACTTAAATGTTTACAAAGATTTTTGTCAGTGATTATTGTCCTTGACCATCCTTCTCAGCACTTTTTGTCAAAGAAATAGAAAGGAAGGAGAGAAAAGGCAGAGACACCTGTCTGTTCCTTGTTCTGGAGTCCTCAGGTCAGCTTCCAAGCCTTCCACTCGTACAAAATACAAAATTCTCTTCAGCTCTGACAGCTTCAGCTTGGATGGAAGATGTTAGATGTACAGGGGGGTCTCTTGACCTGTGAGAAGCCTGAACATGGCAGCTGGCATTGTCTTCATGTGGATCTGTCAATTGATTAGACACAAATTAACAGAGCTGCTAAGAGTTTAAATTAACCCAGAAGGCCCCATCTCTCTCTCCCTGTAGTCAAAGTGCATTTCTTGTCCAAGCTTCTATAGATCTGTTCCTAGAGATTCTAGTTCAAAGTTCTCTGGTTTTAAGATGTTGGTTTGCTGTCTTTGCTTTTCTTTGTGTGACTCGGGGGTTTTTGTTTGGTTTTGTTTTTTAATTTTGTTTGTTAATTCACATGATGTGACATCATATAGTTTTAAAAGCCACCTAAACATTTTGTATTGTTACACCCCACTCCAATTCCAGTAAAACTTACAGATGTTAAATAAGAAGTAGCTCAAACCAATCTGAAAATTCGTTCTGCTGTTCTGATATTAACAGAATTTAGATTTGTATTCTATCTTCCTTCAGTGTGGGAATGTCATTTCATATGTATTTTCACCTAATTTCAGTATGATCCTCTGAACAAAACTTGGACTTTGCCACCTGGTATTTAAATGCCAATCAAGAGTTTGGTGGAACAGTTTCTCTCAGGGCTGCTGTTCCACCTGGTTACCAAATTTCTCCCTCAAGGAGCACTGGGACTCCAGTCCCAGAGCCAGAGGGATTTTGCAGATTAAGAGGGTCCAAGGCCCAGGAAATCAGGGCTCCACCAGAACTCTAAGCTCTAAGTACCTATTGGACAGCACAGGAGGAAGGAAGGGAAACTTAATTGATAATTAATTGATAATTAATTGATAATCAGCCCCTCACCTGCTGCCTTGGTATTTTCTCTTCATGCTGTAAAGAAAAGTTTATGCTCTATTCCTGTGTTATGGGAGAAGTAACACAGCAAACAGGGACCATAAAGGCATGGGGGGCTATTGGAATCTATAAATATATAATCCTGATAAAGTGCACATGCTCTTTTATGGTTTGTCAAGCATCATTTTCCAGAAGGAAATCAGCTGTCTTTGATTTTTGTCAGAGGAACAAGTGGGAGATCTGGCCAGGGTTCTCTATTAGACTGCCATTAAATTCATGAGGGATTTGGAAAAACTGGAGGATTTTGCTTATTCATTACTGGTCTCTGTAGAAGTACTGGAGAGAAGTGTCTTAACTTATTCCCAAGGTAAGTCATAAATTAAATTATTAAAATGTTTATCAATTTGCATCTCTCAGACCTTTGAACAGTAATTCATTTCTATGGCAGATGCTGTGGTGATAAACCAAGAGACATTTTCACACCCAAAGTGCCTGAGAGTGATTTCTTCCTTTAATCACTTGATTTAATTCAAACAGTAGACTGAAGGTACTGAACCAGGAACTCTTGAAAATGAATGGAAAAATGCTGTGAATGTGCATCATTAGTTGTTAAAAAAAATTAATTGTTTCAATTAATTGTTAATTGTTTCAATTAATTGTTAATTGTTTCTTATTAGTACCAAACTCAATTTACTGAAGTGGTGATTTTAATGCTATATTGATGCTTTTTCAATTGAAACATTCATTTTTAAAACTATTTTACTTGCTTGATAAAGACTTGGTCTCCTTACCTCTCCCACTGAGTTAGACAAAGCTTGTACTATCTTCTCATGAGCAGTAGCCACCACACTCTGCCCGTTGATCTCGATAATGCGATGTCCCACTCTCACCCCTCCCCTCTCTGCTATCCCACCTCGCATCAAGCTGCAAATCTGTGCCAAGAGGAAACAAAGTTGGAGAAGTTTAGAAATTAATGTAGCACTTCAGGGGTTTCATGTGCAATAATGAGTGGTGACACTGTAAGGATTCCTGAAGATGCTTGTTGAAAATGTTAATCAATGAGTTTTAAATGCTGGTGTAGTGGTTTGCTAGAGTTTGCTTTTTTTTTTTTCCCTGAGATTTGTGACTATTACAATTTTTATTTTCAGTCTCTGGCTGGGAACATAAAAATACCTTTCACAGCGATACTGGTAATAGCAAAAGTGAAGATGGGGGAAGAGAGATTTATCCACAGTTGGGATAAATTTGTTCCTGCAGAGAAGAGGGCTCTGCTCTGCAGGGTCCCAGCTTTCCTCACGCTGTCAGTGCTGCTGCCACAGGGAGCTCAGCATGAAGAAGGCAAGTTGGGCCATTCTCTACCTGGCAGCTGAGGTTCCAGTAAAGAACTGGGCACGAGTTTTGAATTTTCTGATCCCTACAACAGGGTAATAATTCTACAAGAAGAACTGCATTCAGCACAGTCCCATCAGACAGTGCTGCCTAAAGTAATCTAAGGTTGCAACTGCAGAGAGAGAAATGTCAATCCAGTGTGGGGAATGTAAAAGGATGTTTCCTCCTTAGCAACAGTGTCTGTGCTGCAGGGGGATCCTCCCTGGCAGAGCAGACTGCAGTGCATGAGAAATCACTGGTAAATTATTTCAAAATACTAAGCCCCATGCATCACACAAGGCAGATAATGCATGGCTTGAATCTCTGGAACTAAGCAGAGTTTAACAGTGTTGGGATTTACCTTTTGTTTACTGAGGAAACCCAGTTCTTGGAGGAAAAGAAATGAGTGCTGGAGCATCAGCTAATGGCTGTTTCTGCAGGTAATGTCAATGGTTAGAATGATATGCCAAGAATCATCATTTACTGCGTTTGCTCAGAGCTAAATCCAAGTTTGATAAGATGTGGCTCGTGCCTGGTGAGTTTGCTGTGGTTCAGAAGCACAGGATGTGGGAGATGGCCAGTCTGGGATGCACTGAAGGTAAAACATTGTCCCTGGTTGACTGGAATCTTTTCCTGAATGGCATCAGCCTTTAAACTCCTTTATACTCCTCTCCCCAAATAACAATGCTATAAAAAAAGAAATCCCTTCTCACTTGAAGCTCAGACTGTTTGATATGAGGAATGAGAATATATTGCTATTCTTTGTTTATAAAAGGCTTTTCTCAGCCTTCAGGAAAAAAACCAGAAAACCAACACATTCCTCCTGAAGTGAGATTTATCTTCCACCACGCTCTCTCCAGTGGCTGAGTGTTACCTGCTGCACTCCTTAAATATTTCTGATGGGCTTCAATGGAAAGAAACTCTCATCACTTCACAGAATTGTCTTGAATTTCAGTCACCTACAATGGATTGTTTTGCAGGCAGTCTGCCTTCTAATCATACAGCTGACAAGAAAAGCTTTACTACACAGATCTTCTCCTTTACAGACAGCTCAACTCACTGTTAGAGTTTGCTCCTTGCTGTTGGGAAGCATTAATCAGAAAGGACAAAAAGCAGCAAAAGAAACCCTGTAAATATTTTTTTTTTGCCATGTAAAGGGAAATAGAGAGACAGAACAGCCAGCTGAAATAAAAGCTTCTGGAGCAAATGGAAATGTGATCCCTCACCCCACCAGCATAAAGGAAAAGATAATGGCTTGCATATCTATCCAAAGCACTTCTCACGTGTGGCTCTCAAACCACTTTTAGCACTTTTAGTACTGTCAGTGAGCTCCTTTCTAACAGCCCCAGACACAGAGAGTGGTCTCTTCATTGAGGAATCCCTCTCCAGGGATGGCAGCAGCTCCCTTTTGTGAGCATTAAGTGTTTTAATGAGGTAGGAGGAGAAGCAGACACAGAGGCTGAGTGGCCCAGACCCTGGTAAGACACTGAGAAAAAACTATTCTGCATTTACAGCACACATTTAGTGGCCCCTGTGTTTGCAAGGGTTGAATCAAAGCAGCCTCAGGAGTTTTGTCTCCAGCCTGTGGAGCTGAGGCTGGCGAGTTTAAACTGAGTAGAACCTCTAAGTAAATAGGATTTCATTCAGCCAGCACTCTTTGACCTGTTTTATTTGTTGAACATGGCACCAGCTGTAATATTATTAGATAAAGCAAGACAGATCTGCTTCTTGTAAGCAAGAGTCTATATTCTATTGACTCTATAAACTGAAGGGGGAAAAAAAAAAAGGTGTAAACCACACTGGTTGAAGGCACTCAGCTGTGACAGGTTTGCAGTGCTTTAGACAAACTGCAGCACATCAGATGTGAAACCTCAGTAGCTTCACAATCACTTTTATTGCAACTTTCCACAGAGTAGCAAAGCATTAAGGATAAAAGAGTACCAGAGAAACTTCATGCTGTGTAAATGCCTTAATCATGACCTATTAAAACCAGATTTCTCCTCATCTCACTTTCACATTACACTATTGAAACCCTGTAAATTTTTTGCCAGTTTAAATTACAGTAAAATTGTAAAGTTTTACTGTATTTTTAGCTTGTGCTAGGCTAGGGACAGGGTAGACAGAGTTCTCAGAGAAAGTGAGATCCAGAGTGAGAAGTGGTGTTTTATCAGCAGTAAAAACATAACTGGTAATACACAGATTTTTTCACAATCTAGAAAACAGTAACATGATACATAAGGACCACTTTTAAAAATAATTTAATTTTGAAAGAACTGCAGCAGAATTACTTCTAGAAGGTGGTTGAAAGGTCATCTAATGCTCTGCTCCCCATCACACAGCACTCACACTTGTTACACCTGTATGCACAGCATCCTTTTTTGCACCTGCAGCAGAGCAGTGTCTGCACCTGCCCCTCACCTGTGCAGGCAATCCCAGCTCAGATGCTGCTGCTGTGTGGAGCTTTCCTGTGTTTTTATGGGCTGTTCCCACTGTAATGCTGAGCATCCTGCAGGGTGAAAAGGAACCACTGCAAAGCTCCTGTCAGAGGATGCACAGAAATGAGTCCCAGCAGCTTGGATAATGAGGTAATGGCCTCCCAGAAAGAGACATTTCATTCCATCTGTTCTGACAAGCTATTTCTTTCTTTGCTGTGCTAATGCTGAGCAAAGAAAAAATAACAGTATTATTTCTGCATCCTATCATAATTTGTAACAATTGCTGGCAATTACAAAACTGCTTTTAAAGAGTATAGTGTCAAACTACCAGAGAGATGTATTTTGCAGTCATATTGTCAAATGTTGAGTTATTCAGAGGAAAGGATTTCACAGGCCCAGAGGTTTGTCTCCATAGCAGCCTAACAAAAGATGTTAATCTCAGCTTTTTGTTCACTGGCTTTCATATTCAAACAGACTTTTCATAAATGAAATGCACTGTGAGGCTTTCTTTTTTTCCTATGTGAAAAGGGTTTTTTTTTGCTGAATTTGATGAACTTTCTATTTGATGTCATCTGAATGTTGCTCATTTACCTGGAAGGAATGATGATCCTCCAGTGTAGTGCCAAATGGCCAGCAGATGGAGGGAGCACACTGTGACAGGAAACAACCAGAGCCTGCAGAATTTGCTGAACTGAGACTCCAGCAATGCAGGAGATGATTAGCAGGGACAAGATGAATAGATTGCCACAGACTCCCTGTCCATGTGAGGCCCTGGGATGCCTCTAATCCACCTTGATCTGATTCTTTTCCCCAGCCCTGATGCCACCCCCACCAAAGCTGTGAATAATCCCCCTGCAATGATGTTTACAGGTCCATCTTCTCACCACAGCACTAGTGGAACACACAAGAGTTTTGGGGGAGAGATCAATGCCTCAAACAGGGCACCCTCAGTGAGATCAGGTGAAACCAGAGCCTGGGACAGGAGTCACTTGGAGTGCATCCAGCTGCAGCAGGGTGTGCAGCAGTGCCTTTCCACCACGTGTGACCTTGGCCAGGGACATTTTAAACCTGGCTGGAGTGAGAGATGGCCAGGAGAGCTGCAGACCCACTCCTGTGTCCTGGAAGGCCCAGGAACCACATCCTGCAGTCACCTGCTGCTCTGGCAGCTCTTCAGAGGGTGGAAAACAGAGAGCTGGCAACTCCAATCAATGCCTTTCACAGACCAGGGCACAGAGCCACAGCCCTTTGGGATGAGGTTTTCTGGGTGAGCAGCATGATTATTTTTTTTCCTAGACTGGAGGAAGAGGAAATGGTGATGGTCCTGCACAGCCAGCCCCTAATGCTAGTGCAGCCCCCAGAGAGGCCTGAGATAGTTGTGTTTGCTTTGGAAAGGTGTCAGAGAATGCTTGGGAAAGAAGAACTGCAGGAGGAGGAGCCTGAGCTGCCTGGGGTGAGTGCTCCCTGCCACAGTTGTGCTGCTTTTTGCAGCTGTTCTTACAGGGAAGCTGCAGCACACAGAGAGGGGGTACCTGGGCCACAATCTATACAGTTACTTTAAAATGAGAGGTTTAGTTTTTATAAGAGTTTGGTTTTAGTAAGAGGAGCTCACAATTATATTCTCTTGCCTGCTACCATGTGATCCCCATAAATTATGCACAGCAGAAGAAAAATTAAAAGACTTAGTGAATGTGTAATGAAATTTCAAAAAGAGAAACAGAATGAGATCAAGATTAAAGTGTTATAAATTGTAAAAACCTTTTTCAGCATAGCTTTTCCTTGCAACTCTGGCACTAATGACAGTTGTACATGAATGAGCTGATCAGGCTATTGCACCAAATAATTTGGGCTATAAATCTTGTTGCTGTATTATGTAGGAAAATCCCTCAAGAATTTTCCCCATGTCATCCATTTGTATTACATTACTCAGAGACTATAAAGTTTTAATAAACAGTAGAAAAAGTGAAGTTATGCAAGGTTCTTTCAGTACCATACCCTTTTTGAAAAAGAAAAGTAGAAAGTAAAGGGAAAAACCCCAAAACAACCAATGAACACAGGAACTTACAATTCCATTCTGTACACTGAAGCCCAGCTGGTATTTCAAGTCTGGCCGTTTTATGAGGACAGTAGTAACAGGAGGACAGCTGACAATGTTCAGCTTGACTTGTGTCTGATTCTTGAGTCCCTGTAAGATATTCCAAAAGTCAATATTGCTGAAATGAATCTTACTGTGCCCTCATCTGTGATTTCCTAATTGCAAGAGCATTAAGGAGCTGATCTGAGAAAGAACAGTGAGAGCTAACAGAAATTTCTTAGATACAATTCTCTTATTTATATGGCTCAACAAAGCATTGACATTTTGCCTTTAATTACTACAGAAATTTAATCAAATATTTCAATAAAAACCAAAACTGACTACTGCTCACCCTCTTCCAGCATCTGGCTAATTAACCTCCTGCTTTTGCTGTTCTTGGTAAATCTGCACAGACATCACATTCAGTCTCTGTGACTAAAGATAAGATTCCATCATGTCTGCAGAGATTCTTCATCTACTCACTTGATCTGTCCTGCAGCCTCCCAGCCTCCATCCATTTTATCTGCACAGAGCCCAAAAATGCAGAGCAGATTTTAATCCTCATATTTTTTTTTTCTGGAGGCTGTGTGGAAGCCTGAAACTTTGAAGACTGCTGAGTAACTTAATTTAGGCAAGTTTTTCAGACCTGGTCTCATTTGTTATAGCCCAGTAACAGAACTGCAGTCTTGTTCTCCAGCCCAAATTTCTGTGCATTTTCACTCCTCAATCTCTAATTTGGCTTTTTGTTAGTGACAGATTACTGGGTTTTTTGCAGTGATATGAAAAATTCTATCTGCTGGAAATCTACAGGATCACTTGTCAGAAGATTCAGCTCTGCTGGCTCACAATCTACAGCACAGAGTTGTAAGTTTGGGGTACCTTTATGATCCCTTGGCATGTTGCAAGAGGCAGACCAACTAAACTGGTCCCATTAATGGACATGATTTGGTCTCCAATGCTGAGTTTTCCTGAACGTGCTGCAGGGCCTCCGTTCATCATGTTGGCCAGGATAACAGTGGGAAGAATGGATCCCCATCCAGACTCCACAATCACCACCCCAAGAATTTCTCCCTTCTGTTTTTCTAGCTGGAGCTGCAATTAAAAAGGGAAAAAAACAATTTTTTTTGGCTTTGATTCATTTGACTTTGAGAATCTCAGTTGTTCTCAAATAACATCTACAAATCACAGGACAAATTCTCCTCTTTGCCATTAGGTACAGCAGGACTTCAATGTTGGCTGTGTTTTCAGTGTATCCTCCACTTGTTTATTGAAGGTCACAGAGGTCTAATAAGCAAAACACATGGGTTACTCTGTAGGAAGTGCTGGAAGCCAAGGGAATGAATGCTAAGGGATTTCTGTCCCTGGAACCTGGCAGCCAGAGGGGAGGCTCTAATATTTTGTGGCAAAGGCAGTGCCTGAAACCCAGGCCTTGTTCAGCTCCACTCCTGCCAGGACTGCTCAGGCTGTCTCTTGATCTCAGGGCTTGTCTGGCTTCTTTTCAGGCAAGGATCTCTTGATGATTAGTAACATTATTACTATAAATATTGTTAATTATTGAATATACTCGTGCCTGTAAGATCCCTGAGGTAACAGGAACGATGCCTTCTCCTGAACTGTCAGTAACACCTATGGAGAAGAGTTCAAGTAAAGAACATGCTCTTGGAGCAAACCCAGGGAATTATTTTCTCTCAAATGCAGAAGGACAGGGAATGCCAGTGGCCAGCTGACTTCTGCTGAGGTATCCTACTGCAGAAAGTCACAACTCTGTCAACTCTTTCTATATCAGTACTTTGGTGAAACATAAAATCACCTTACATTGTGTACTGTGAATAGCACAGAGCTTATCCAGGGCAGATGTAAATGTACTTTATTACTGTTCTGATCAATGGAAACAGAAAGAAATCCTAATAACCCATAAAGCTGGTTTTAGTACACAGGACTGACAAAGGACACATCTTGAAATTGTAATATCATCCTTATAAAAGCTACAACATATTTCTGAGAACTACATTACTCTGAAAAAAAAAAGGATCAATCTGAAATGAACATCCAAAAGTAGTTTACCTCTTTGCAGTTTTCTGAATTGGAGAAGTGTATGAGATCATCATTGTACATCTCTTGGGTATTGATGATGTCACTGTATTCTTTCTGACTGAGATCCTCTGGGTTAATTCCATTGGCTCTTAAAAACTCCTGGTAAGCCACACTGAAAGCCTGACCAATTGACTGAGCTATGAGCTGTGCCTAGAATGCAGAAAAAAACTACTCAGAGAAAGGACAAATTAGCAGTTTACCAATGAAACCCCAAGAAACCAGGAGAGAGACTGGATTTTAAGAGAGAATCAAAACAAGGATTCTGCAAAGTTTCTGCATTAGCATGGATATAAAGTCACTTTAAGACCTGCTGTACAGAAAGAACCCATTACATCCAAAATCAAATTGCAAACTCCATTAAAATAGGCTGCTGCTCTGCTCTCCTCAGTGTGTTTCAGTAGCAAGCAGCCATATGCTGCTCATGTACCCATTCCAATAAACACTGGAGAGTCCTGGCTTGGGCCCAGCATGGAACAGAGCTGATGGAACAGTGCCACAGCTCTGCCTCTGAGCAGCCTGCAGGGCTGAGGAGAGCAGGGATGCCTTCAGTGTGCACTGATCTGCTTGTGTGGCACCTGCTGCTCCTCCAGGACTGAAAACACAGCTCCAGCACAGCCATCTGCTCCCCTGGCACTGCCACCATGCCTGCCCACAATCTGAGCAAACCCCTGCACCTCCAGGACAGCCATTCCCATTCACACCTCGACCAGCAGTGTCAGGAGTCATTTCCAGAATGCAGCCAGAGCCATGATTAGAGCTTGCTGATGTTGAGAATACCCTTTCAAAACCCCCTTTCCGAAATTTTGGAGCACTTCTCTGCACATTCCACTAGATGGCAAGGGAACACAGAGAAACAGAGGTCAATAAAAGAAATGTGTGTCCAGTTTTTCTAAATTTGAGGGTTTTTTCCTGCTGAGTTCACTGCAGCTCACAGGAGAATGTCATGTTGAGTTTTGTATATTTGTGGGTCGTTGTTTGTGGGGTCTTTGGGGCATTTGAGTAACTCCTGATGATACGAGAAGTTAATTGCACCTTACACTCCCAGTAAGAGCCAGTTCTCACATCTTAATTTCATTTCAGGCTTGGTGGCTCATGGCCATTATGATAGTACAGAAGTCACTCAGGACATTTTCATATCACAGTAATGACTCCTGATCTCCACTGCCACTGCTTTCTCTGTAGCTCATCCTCTGCTTTTGCCTTCATTCTACATTCTCAAAACCAACATCTCCAGAGGTCACGCTCTGTTCTATTGCTGCCAGTAACAGCCAGTTCTCACATCTTAATTTCTCTGTCTCTGAGGTCTTGTGAATGTTTATGAAAGGCTTCAGAATTATGCACAACTCAGAGATAATGTAATTAAGTTGCTTGAAAAGGTCACCCAAGCAAAGCTGTGACAGGGCTGAGCTATAACTCCATCTCAGAATAACCCCAGTCTAGCACTCTAACCTTTAGACAATGCCATTTCTCCTTCACAGGCTTAATTGCTTTAAAATAATGAAAATGGTTTGCTTAGCTCAAAATACATGCAACCTCTGAATTATGACTGTCTGACCCAAAGAACTCCATTATTTTTTAATTGGGATGCCAGAAATTTTATCTAGAGCTGTTCCTATAATAACAGTGATAAGAAATGTTCAGTACTGCCTCTTACTGTCAAGTTAGAAACAGACAACACACTTTGCTTTTTCTGTTTTACTGGCTTAGGATATTTTTCCATAAATGTTTTAAGCTGAAGCCCCTTGCTCTGGCACTTCAGACACAAGTACCTAATGCACTACAAACTCAAACCTGGCTATACAACAGCAGTAAAGCAAGGTTATCTTCTTTTGTCACAAGAAGTATGGGATGGCACATCAGCACTTTTCACAGCAGTGAAACAGGATGTACAGCAGAGATGGCCAGAACTCTATGATAAACTTCCAATTCAGAATCTTTGCTAGGGATGAAAAAAAGAACTGAAAAATAAACAGCTGAATGTGTTCCTAACCACCAAAGGATCAGGTGGCACATTTGAGAGTGCATGCAACTACAGGTCAGTAGGCACAGGGAACAGGACTGGGTAGAGGGCAGTAGATGCTCTCAGCAGCTGGGCTTCAGTTAGAAAGGGGTCCAGAATGGTTCCAGCTCTTTCCAAGTGCCTGGAGGCACACGTGTGACATTTTGTGCCACCCCACTGGACTACAGGATATAACCCAGGATATGATCGATGGTTGATATCCCACAGGTTGATTTTGCCCGTGAACAACGGGCAGATAAATTAGTTTCTGTTATCTGAGGGACCTGCCAATTCGGGTTAAATTCACATCCACTAATTTGATACAAGCCTGCTAGTTTACCCAGAGAGTGAAGCCCATCTCTATCATTTCCTAGAAGAGGAGGGTCCCTCTCTAGACATCCCAGGACGTGGGACAGGGCATCCCACACATTGATCTGATCTCCTGCTCGGCATAGGACTGATTTAGTTCCCCTTCAGAGATCTCTACATTCCCTTCGTTGTTTAACCCAACAGACCCCATTTCCTTACATCCTCTGACTCGAAGACGTGGCAGATCATTTTGTACTGCTTCTTGCCCTCCTGGGCCCCCGGGGTGGTCTCGATGCAGTCCTGGGAGGCGGATCTGGGCATGCGGCGCCGCGCCATCAGCACCACGATGTTGCCGATGTCGGCGATGTAGGAGATGGTGCGCAGGGCATGGTCCATCATGGTCTCCTGCAGGGCAAGGACACACAGGGCAGTGCTCTGGGCCTGCTGCTCTCCTCAAACACTGCATCTCCCTGGCAGCCTGCTGCCTGAGACAGGCAAAAGCTATGGAAGTGCTTCCTACGGGCCCAGACTGGATTTTCCCTCTGATGGAGCTCAGAGTGACTGCTCAAATCACTGGCTTCATGGAAGTATTATTACCTGTTCAAATACAGTGTGGGTGCTACTGCAAAGCAAAAATGAAGAGCTGTGCTGCTGGTTTTTATGTATTTCGTGCTGTTGGAAAGTTACATTGTTTCTTTACATATTTTGCCATTGTTAGGATGAACGGTTCTTAAAGAAATAGAAAGGGTGCATCAGAAAACTGCTCTGGCTGGGGTCACTGGGCAGTTTGGGGAGCTTTTCCAGGCTTTTATCTATTGCTCAAACTAGAAACAACCAAAAGCATAATAGCTGTACTCATTTAACTACTTGAAGATGTGTCCTGACCATCCCTGTCCCTCACTCTTAAGAGCATCCAATCTTAACTGGAACATAAAAATGTGGTATGAAATAATTCACAATTTTAGTCATTTATATAAGCAGCAGTGTTCTTTATATAAAGAGCTTGGCACTAGTTTAGCATTAGTTGAACAATTTTCTAAGGCCTAAGGAAGAAGGATTGTTCTTCAAGTCAACAAAAGTAATTGTTTTAAGAATTTCAGCACAATTTAACTTGACAGAGAAAGCTATAAATTATTGTTGTTTCTTAGAACCACTTGTTTTGCTGAAGATAATCACTACCCATAAAATTACTGTAATGATTCTTCTCAGGCTTGAAACAATGCTTTTCCCTAACCTATGAAAAGTACTGATGGTTAAAAGGTGGTTTGGGGAGTGTCTCTAAGGGCTGTGGGGGCTCAGGAGGATTTACAGCCCTTCTGTCAGAATGCAGAAATGTTTTATAATGGCCATCTCTCAGCAGGATGTTGGGAGCTCTGCAGAGACAATTGCTTTTCAGCAGTGTGCACCTATTGTGTAAGGGTGTAATCACACATGCAGTGTGCACGAGAGTGAAAGCACTGGGAAAATGGAGGCATTTCATCTCACCTGCCAAGAAAGGCTTTCTGCCCATGTCATCACACAGAGGGTACTCAAAGAGGTTTTTCTTATTTTTCCCTTGTAGGGGTGAAAGCAATCACTCCCCCCATTGCTCCCACATTTTTCCTGCTAAGAATAAGGCAAATGCTCTCTGGTGACTGTAAACATGTGTTTACTTTTGACTTACTTGTGACTTGACATTTTCCTTTCTCTCTCCATATTCCATTGTACTCAATTTTCCATTACCAATATCTCTTTTTCACCTCTCTCCTCTATTACTTCCCCATAAATTCCTCCATCTCTGCCCATTTGCCTCTCTTGTTCTTTCCCTTATCCCTTTTCTAGTCCCATCCATTCCCTCCTTGTTATCATTATATCTGTCCTTAGAAATTCAGCCTCTCTCAGCCTTTTCTGAAACCATTTCTTTTCTCCTGTCTAGGTTGCTCTTTGTCATATTTTCCCTTCTTTTCCACAAAATTCTTTTAGAATCTTGTTTGTTGCTCCTCTTGAAACCCAAAGAAGTAAAAAACCTAAGCATTCCTCCAAGCTTTAAAGTGCTGTGGTCCCATGGGAGTGTGAATTAAACAGCCTAATGAGTCAGGTGGTTCTGTGGAGCCAATTGTCACCCGAGGCTCTGTGCAAACACATCTGGGAGCTCTGCATCTTTAGTTTTCTTTCCTCATTTTCCCAGTTGCTTCACTCCAGATCCTCCTCACTGTCTGAGCAAAAAGCTGGGAGAAGCTTCTGCTGGTTTGGGGCACTGAGTGCAACCCCCCAGAGCTGTGGCAGAGGGAAGAATCCTCTCCTATCAAGGCACGTGGCCAAACCCAAAGCTGCTCCCACTGCATCCCTGCTGAGCAGCTTGGGCTGAATGAATTCAGCAACTAAATGCAGGAATAACCAGAAGTGGCAGGGGTGCCATTTCCTAGTGCTGCTCAGGGCCACAGAATCACCACTGCTGCCTCTTTTCCAGCCTGGGAATGCACCTGACTGCTGCTCCCCAGCATTTTGGGCCTTGCTGCGTGTCATTTTCTGAATGGGAATTTAACATTTCCATTCAGCTGTTACCTCACGTGAGCTGTGCAGCACTACAGATGGATTAAAACACGTGGCACACTGCAGAAATAGGGTTTATGTCACTGATAAAGCCAGGAGAGTACAGATTGTCTCTGCCAGCTGCAGAGACCTATGGTATTACACCAGTCAGGAACTTCTCTAGCACTGAAAAGTGTTACCAGGCCAAAAATAGTAAAAGTCATGGGAATAATTCTGTTACAGCTCTCTGGAAGCCACCAAAAAAAAAACAACAAAAAAAACCCAAAAACCCAGACAAAACCAAATCAACCAAAAAAACCAACCAAAACCCAGGGTAAACACTAGAGCTTGGCATTAGAACAATTTCCACTATTACTATTTTCATCTGGTTGAACAGCTCAGATATTAGACACCACTCTTGATGGAGCAACTTACCTGTGTATCTGCATTTAAAACTTTGATTCTCTGTGTGGAGATGAACAGATCCACTTCAGTCAAGGCCTGGGAATCTCCCTCTGAGGTCTAAAAGACAGATGCTTTGTTAAAAGGGGATTTTAAATTTTCTTTTCAGAATGATGAATTCACTGACTGCTTCAAGCATAATGTGATGTGAGGTAACTGCACTTTAAACCACTACAGAGATGGCTATTCAAAGGTGTTTCTAAAGACATGCAAAGAGTACATTTATTGCATATACAGAGTGAAGCCTACTCTGATTTTCTGGGTGAAACGGAATTTTTGGAGCCTGTGGGTTTGACAGCTCAAGTATTAAAATTCTCTACTTGTAGCCAAAACAGGAGAAAAAGTATGGCTGTTTTTATCTCACTTCCTCACTGATGCACGTCAGTATTGAGGCACCAGACTTGAGAAAGCAGGAGAACTGAGAAGGTGACTTAGCCCCCATCAGCTTTTTAGCCCTTCCACCTTCAGTGAGCTCACCAAATAAAAATGCAAATTAATGCTCAGTACTGTGGTGGCGGGGTTTTTTTTCAGCTTTTTGACTTTCTCCTAGAAAATAAAGAACAGAGCACTGAACTAATGTTTCTCTCCTATCCCAGAAGGCCATCAGGTGGCTTTTAGAGCACGATTTCTCAGCACTGCTCACTAGGGAAGCACTCCCAAAGCCCATCAGGAGGGAAATGCCACCTCCAGTGGGAGTCCTGGCCCTGCCCACCTGAGAAAGCAGAAGAGGTGGCAAAGAGCTGCTGCCTCTCACTGAAGCCTTGTCCAGAGCTGCCCCAATCCTCCAGGCCAGCAGGAACATATGGATTCCTCCAGGCTGCTTGTCCAGAGGGCACCACTGCAACTGGGACTGAGCAGCACCCCTGGCAGCAGCCTCAAATCAATGGCCACAGATTGGCTCAGCCTGGGCCAAAGGCAGCATCAGCCTCCAGGTCACACACTGAGCTTTGTGCTATTCTTTTCTGGAGTTACAAAGGCTTAGCTAATGCCTGTAATTCATCCAGATTAATTTTGTTCAAATTATCTTCCACCAGAATACAAAGCAAGCACATACTTTGGCAGAGATTACTTGTATTGCTTCCATCCTTATGGTGAGATTTTTGTCAATTGTATTTAGTTATCTGAAGTATTGTTTTTAACTGAGTGCAATGTTTCCTGTATGAATTGTTCCAGCTGCTATGTGGTGAATTTATTTTGGTTTTAGGTATCAACAATAATTTAATAAATATACAGCAAGTCCCAGGCACAGGAAGTACATCCTACTGCTTTAGTTGGTAAAACCAAAATAAGCATTACATTCAAAAACATCTCCCAGACTACAATGGCTGTACATCTGGAGTAAACAAATCATAGGTATTCAAGAGGGGAAGGGCTGCAGACAGGCAGGCACTCCAGCAAATGAACAATGAAGAAAATGAGTTCATTTTACTCCACTCACTATTCTACTGCAGACCAAAGAAGAAACCAAAATGACAACTTTATGAGGATCTGCAATGAAAGACATGACACTCCATGGAAAACAAGGACAACAAAAATGTGAGTAAACATTAGCATTCAAGAAAAACAGTTTACACACCGCTTTTTTCTTGATTTTAGCCGCCTTTTGCATCCTCTGAGGAGTAGCATAAAAAAAAGAATGCAGACAGATGTACACACAGGGAAAGAGAAAAGACAGTGTGGGAAGTCAGGGAAAATTCTGGCTGTGAATCCAGACTGCTGAAAATTTAAAAATTGGGAGCCGTGGGGGAAGGACGTGCAAGAGAGAAAGATTTGTTTATACCTTTTGCAGTTCTCAAAAATAATTGAATTTCATGGCATAATGCACATTGACAATCGATTACAAAATAATTGGTACCAAAGTGGTGTCTGTTATCAGCTGCTCCCAACATTTATCCTGCCAAATGTACAGCAATCAGAAGTGGCAGCACATGCATCTTAAACCCAAGGGTTTCTCTCCATGTTCATCACACATCTGCATTTAACTGTGGAACAAAACACAGCTCAAGCTCCCTGCCATGACTATCAGGAGTATTCAAGCACCCCTGACAGATTAGGGATGGTATTAACATATAAAACAGTTTTTAGGGAGTTAATTGCAATCAACAATTACTTACTGTAGCTTGAGGTATCACAATATGCTAAACAGAAACTGAAAGGTTTGGAGAGTTTAAAGAACTGGTCCTTTCTTGCACTCTGTTTCTTTCTAAATGCTAAATCAATCATCAGTCATGACAATCTCTTGTAAGTGGCCTTTCCAAACTTGTTTCCTTCAAAACCATACAAATTTTAGTAATTAAATATTCCCTTGACTGTGCACATACTTTTTCTCCTAGCACTTAAATCTGCCTCTACCAGTGTGTTTATTCAGATGAGGTATTTACAGCAGAGGTAAAATAACTTCTAAAAGAAAAGTCTCCTACTTGGATTCTTAACCAAAAAACTGTTTCCTTTGCACAGCTGTATGAAGCAGTCTGTGGTACATTTACAAAGAAGCTATAAATAACACCAACACCCCAAACACAATAGCAATGAATATTCTTGTCCTAAAAATGTCATAATATAAGTAATAATATTGTGATAAATTTTCTCACTTTGCAGTAAGTTAAAGGAAGCAACAACAGAAGAGTAAAACCTCAGAAAAACATCCCAGTGCTTTGCCACTGGAATATTTTCTAAGTGCAATCTGCAATTTGTCTCTCATACTTGAATTTGTTAAACAGCTTCCAAAGAATTTTTGAACAGACTCTGGAATAATTTACATTTTGCTGCACGTATTTCTACAGCAAGCACTACAGCTCATGGCATTTACAGTGCTCAGCTCACCTTACCCCAGGGCAGCTCAGGAGGGGTTTGAGCTGCACATCCTGCACCACTCAGGGGTCAGAGAACATTCTAGAGCCCAGAAGGTGCCCTACCTTGACCCGGCTCACGGCCTCCTGGGCCTGCATCATGCGGATGTTTTTGGAGGGGTTTCTCTCTGACAGCAGCTGGGTGGAGCCCAGGTAATTGGCTGCAAAGATGATCCCATCTATGAGGTCCTCAGGTTCACAGGGTCCTGGAACTGGCAGGAGACATTTGCAGTTTGTAAGGAGTGCACAAATGAGAAAGAGAGTAAAGGTTAAGGCTTGAACAGCCTGTCTAATACTGGGCCTGTGCTCACCATCCTCTTTATTCAGCTGTCAGGCTTTGCAGCCAACCTGATTAGATTGCAGTAAAGAAAAGTCATTCCACAGTTTGGCTGAAATCTCTTGATAGTGAACATTTTTTATTCCTGAACAGTTTTATAAAAGAAATGTGCTTTGTGCTAGATAAACTTACCAACCTTCTAATGCATTTTTTTCAAGTATAAAAATCTTGTGTGAGGAGGAAAATGACACTGAAGGGGAATGTTAATTTTTAAAAAAAAGAGATTTATTGTTCTGTGTTCAATTTATTTATAATCAAGTCAATGTGTGGAAAAGAAAAAAATATATGGCTATGCTGATTAAATGTACTGAAATTGTGGTTTGCACATATATCTTTTAGTGAGCTTTTCTATCCCTCATATTCCCATTCTAATTTAGCAAAAGTCTTCCAAGAGAATATAAACATGATTAAAAGGAGTGACTTTCCTTTTTAGGCAGTGTTGCTGACACTTATTCATCCCTGCAGATCTCAAATCCACCTGCCAGAAATCTCAACCCCCAGCCTTTGTAATTCAGTACTCAAGGTATATAAACACATTATATATATTTATACCTGTCCTGTACTCTTCAGAGACCTGAGATTAACTAACAATTCCACACAAATTGGAGTTATTTGGTTTGCTATTGAACACCATAGTTTTAATCTTCAAAAGGATAATTATATACCACAGAACACATTTGATTTAGCTCACATCTGTACAAATCCAGTAATGGTTTAGATTGTCATTATAACTCAGAACAGAATTCTGTGGAATTTAAATTTTTTGAAGTATTGGGAAAGGGTAAAAAATATCTTGACAATCTCTGCTGGAAGTATGAAAACCCTCAAAGACATCCTTGAGAAGCCAGTAATTTAGAAGTCACTGAAACTCTTCATAAAGGCCAAGTCTTTCAATACCTCAAAAAACAGTCCTTATTCTTGCAGCCTGAATTCACTAAAGGGAATCAGAGAAAATGAAAGTTCCACAAAAACTCCATTCCTGTATCACTGCTTCTCTTTACTTACACCCTTACAGCATTATGGTTTTCAGCAGATAAATGGTGTATTTGTATGGTGCCTCTTCTGATGGTGATATTCATAAGTATTTTCAGGTCTAAAACTCAGTCTCATACACCTGTACTTCTTCCAGCATGCAACAAAATACTGATTTTGCCTGATATTGCCATCTTGTTTCAAGGGCAGCAGAGAGGGAAATGAATTAACAACATGAATTTAATGTTAAGGTAGCAAAACTTCATTAGATACCTCCATCAACATGCTCACTCAAAATTAAAGTAGCTTTAATTTTGTTTTCTTTCATTCACTTCAGGCTAAGTAAATGCAGTTAAATTGAATCAGGATTGCTTTAACTCTGAAATAGGCTTACCCACATGTTTAAATCAGTTTAAGTAAACTCCCTTAGCAGGTAATTTAGATTAAATTTCTTGAAATGTTTTGTGTCTGAAGACAAGCAAAACTGCAGTTCTTTGTGCAAATTCTCACACAATCATTACTACAGGGAGCAAAATGCCCAGGGTATCTTGGGGTATCTGTGCAACCCATGGATGCTACAAAGGAACAACAATTTTTTCTCATGTCTTGGCTGTTTGTGACAGCAATGGTGTTTTTATCTGATTTGTATGAAAAAAATTCTTGAGCATGGAAATAACCTAGGGTGTTAAGTAATTTTATAATCCTAATGTTATTTGTTTGGATTCCTTAGAGGCTGGGACTTTTTTTGGTTGGCTGTCATTGCATCATCTCTTCATAGCTTTAGAATCATTATATTAGCAACAAAGTCAGCTACATCATGTATAAATCAAAAGCATGCAGAAAATGCTTATAGCAGTAGATATTACAGAAAAAAATCCCCCAAAAAAATGACATGTTGGGCAGAAAATATTTCCAACATGCATTTCCCATCCTGAAGGCAATGTAAGCAACTGTCAGGTAAAACAAGAAGGATGGAATGGTGCTAAAAATTGCCAGGGTCAAATTGGGTCACCTGGGTGTTTTCTTCCTTTATTTCTGTCTGCTTTAAATAATGCAAAAATGCAGACTTGGCTGAGGTCCCAGCTCATCAGAGCACTTAAGCATGACTGCAGGCATGAGTAAAGGTTTCCTGATGAGGAAGGGAAGAAGGAACAGGTTTCAAAAATGAAGGTTTGTTTTATGTGAGCAAAGATTGGAATTTTATGTTGAATATTGGTGCTTAGACATTAGATAACTATTTCTGAAAAATCCAACTGCAAAAGTCTGCACTTATCAAGGCAAAATACTTGGTTTTCTGCTGATCTACTAATGTAACAAGTATAAAGATATTTCTGGACTATGTAGACTAGGTCCAAACATTTTTAAATTAACATTTGGATTCACAAAATAAGAAAAAAAGAAAACTCAACCAAAAAAGTCAATAATTCAGCATAATTCATTCATCTGTTAGGAATACACTTTTACATCTCCCTGCAATCATGTGAGCCAAGGATTCAGGCAGTGTTTAGAGACTGCACTCTGAGCACTGAAATTCAGTTTCCTGCTGGACTTTCAATTCCATGACATCACTGAGACCTTGGGATGGGTGGCACTGCAGCAGATTTTGTATATGGAGTAAATGGACATCAGGCATAAATTCACTTTCAGAAAGTCTACCTAAAATTTCCATTTTCTGTCTGATTTCTTTACTTTATCACATTTGTTACTGTGTAAGGACTGAGTGCAGAAAAGCCAGAACCACTGAACATACAACTAATTACTACTACTGAAAAAATTCTTATAGCAAAGGACATTTTCTGTTAGATATTTCCAATATTTTGGGGGCTGTTATCATTAGATATGATAGATAATAGGATATTTTTTATGTTCACGTGGCCTATGAAAAATTTTATGTGTCAACAGAAACACAGATATAGCTACTGTAGTTAAGGAGTCATGCTGAAAGTGCTTTAAAACTGATTTGGAAATAACCAGAATATGGCTGTGGTATTGCTGTCAAAGCTCAGGGAACAGCAGCAGTGCTAGCTGGCAGAATCTCTTCTCATGTGCAGAAGGATCCTGGACTTTTTGGGACTCTACATACAAATTATTAATAAAAACTGTGTTTTTCCCTGAGTTCAGAGAGCAGTCATGTAAGCTGTCATAAGCTCCTAGAGAGCCATGTATTTATTTGTATTAGACAATGCCATATAATACCTACAACAGAAAAAGCCTAATAGATACTTTAATCTCACATACTGTGCCACTACAGAAAAAAAACAGAGCAGGCAAAATGATTGAACTAAAAAAAGGTATTCTATTATGTAAAGGGGATCCTGACCCCTTTCCAGCAGAGCAGTGAGCTGGCTGGCACGTCAAGAAAAAGACATAACCTTTTCATCCCAGCAAAATTAAAATGTGCAGCTGTATCTGCAGCCCTGTGAGGGGGGAATTGTCTTGCCTGCTTTCAAGTCCTGGGCATGCTGGCCTTGCTTTGTGCTTGCCCACTTTGCAATCAGCAGATGCTTATTGCAAAGCATCAGCTTGCTTTCTTGTCCCTGCCACCCTGGAGGAAAGCATTTAAATTTACCACTATTTAGGGCCTGTTAGCCAGTACATGCCAAGTGTTCCGTGTAATGTCCCTCAGATGTCAACCTGAAGGGACAATCTTTGAACTTCCCATTTGTTCAAGTTCTTTAAGGAAATGACTGAAAACAGAAAATGCTTGTCGAGGTGGCGAGATCAGGGAATAAAAGAAAAATGTGCTGGACATCCTAAGATTATTCTAAATTGCATTAAGTTTTCCCTGAGTTGAGAATGGCATCAGAAATGAACTTTTTCACATTATTTTAAGGCTTCTATGGTATACGTTCATGGCAGATCTAAGGTATCAGATTCTTGAAAGTGTCCTACTGTCTTTTCTCACTTTACAGTGTAGACATTTTCTTTGCAGGAAAAGCCATGTGCATTTTCCCTATAAAAAGTTCTTCAGCTGTCTCTGAATCAGAGAATGGTAATATTTATCAGTACAATCCTATTTTATTTCTGTCCACCTGCTTGTGTTAATAAAAAAAAAATTGACATTTTTTTCTTCAAACAGAATACATGTAATAGCACTGCAAAAGAGATTGAAGAATCATGTGAAAGGTTTGCTCTCTTGAATTACCATTGTTTGGCGAGTTCAGGAGAAGCTTTCCATTTGTGCTGAGCTTCCCAGAGTCAAAAATGGGCCCTGAAGAACACAGTGCTTTTACATGCTCATAAATCTCCTGCAGGGACCCACAGTTCTACCCTTTTGAACCCCTTCCAGATTTGTAGCTGTTGTTCATTTTCTCCTGAATCCTTCTGGGAGCTCCACCTGCTCCTCCTTTTTATCACCACCAGGCTCCCATTGCCAGGGGAGGGTGGAAATGTTAAATACTTCCATACTTAAACTTCTCAGCCTTATTCTCTTGGGTTTGATTGGTTTTCAGAACCGTGATCTTTTACATCTATTGAAGTATTTCCTTCCACTTTAACCTATGGATGATGCCAAACTTACCATCAACAAAACTTGGAAAGGAAGACACTTTCTTTGTCTGTAGAGAAATAAGAATGATAGAGCTGTAACAAAATAAGTTTCATACAATGAAGTGAATTCTTATTATATTTAAAACAGCTGACCACTGTCACAGCCACTGTTTAGCACTCTGAACACATGACATCACAGTCATTAACCCAACCTGTTACAGAGTGCTCTGTACTTGGAGTCTCAAAATATTTTAAGGTCCCACCAGACAAGAAAATAAGGGAGACAGAGGCAAGACCATGAAAATGGCCCAGGAGGTCAGATGTCAAATGAGCCATACAAACCAGCAAATCCCAGTACAATCAGTTATCTACTAGATCACATTGCCTATTAGTGATATCCCAAATTTCCAATTAACAACATTTAACAATGTATTACAAAGCAAGATTCTGGGTCAGTGAATAAAAAAAACTGTCCCTGACTGCTCAGTATTTAGAATTACACTTGGTCTTAGTAGGGGCCACAACAGTGCTCTTCTTATGCCACTGTCCCTAGTTTCAATAAACAGACACAGTTCTTCCATTCTTTGTCTTTTTCCAGCCTCTCAGTCATTCCCATTTCCAGGAAAGAGGTTTATTTCACCATTATGGGAAAAGGCTTTAGAAATGTGCCTCTTCCTTAATATAACAGGCTCCAGGCTAAATATGTTATGGTTTGGAGATAAGAGACCTCTGCTTTTAAGTCTCAATTTCATTTCATTGTGTCTAGCCCCAAGCATCACTCATTCTGCTTTCTCTGAAGTCTTTCTTTGCTCCAGCCTTCAGTGACAAGAGCAGCTCTGTCTATCACTGAGTCTCTTCCCAGCTGACTAAGCCAGCCACACTGGGAGGGGGAGGAATGCAAGCAGAACACCATTTCTTTTGGATGCCACTTTCTGTACTCCAACAATCCAAAAAGAGAACTCCTGAAGTGTTCTCCCTATTTTGCACGTCACCAGAAAATTTTAGGCTTGAGCACATGCCACAGACAGTTACATAAAATGAGTGAGGCAGCAAAAATTCACGGGTACAGCTCAAAGACTTCAGAGCAGGCAGATATGGCATTTATTGTGAGTTCAGGAAAAGAAAGGGAGCTAAGCTGGCATGTGTGAGAGGGAGAAAAAGCTGCTTTTCCTCCTGGAAACCTGGCTGCAGGAAGCAAAACTGTACCCACCTCTGGGGGATTGTTATTGTCAACTGGGCCATTGAGGTCTGAACGCTGCTGCTTCCTGGGCTGCTCTAAACCATTGCACATCTGCAAGAGAAAAGAAAGGATTTCAGGTCCTTTTGTTTTCTGAAAAGCTTCAAAACAAAGTAGAGGTTTCAGTGGAAGTCAGTGGAGCAAAGATAATCAGAAAATTTGGACTAGATTAAGTTAAATTTCAATTAAAATTCGCAAAACATTAACATATGAAACTCTATTTAGCATGTTCTTCATTACTTATCTGTAGTTATTTATGTACAATATTCATTACTGGTACTGAAATATTATAATGTGATATAGCAGTTGGAATTTCCTACTGTAATTTAGCAAATAGCAGTTCCATGTAAAAATGTTAAGCTGTTTAATTATAATAAAGTATCTACTTTGATGTAAATAATAAGACATTTCAATTATCATTAAATAGCAATTACAGTACTGATTTAAATTTAAATTATTTTATGTCAATGCAAATTTTTCACATGAAAGGAAGTCAAATGCTAATATGTTCAAATAAGTCAGAAAGCAAAGCCAGAATTTTTATATGTGTTTATTCTCAGTATTGGACAAAATCAAAATAGCCCTAATGGCCATCTCTGATCTGAAAAACAGAATTCTAGCACTGAATATAGGATCCTGTCTTTGTAGGAGATACTTTATGGCATCTCCTGCCTCGTGGGCCAAAGAAATCTACAGGATGCTGGCAGCAGAACCTCAGGCTTCAGAGGAAATGTAAAATAGAAAATATAAAACCATACACAAAGGAAACATTAGGTCTTTTAAACTAAATAATGCTTTATTATTATGTTTAAAGATTTGATTAATGATTTATGTTCCACACCTGCCCATCTCTTTAGCAGCAATGCTGTTTAACATTAGAAATAAAGTGTTCAGAGACCAATGTAATGACTTATATATTCTGAAACTCATCTTGAAGATGACTAAGCTTTTTGGAAAAGAGGTGTTTTATTGTGGGTTCCAGTTGAAAAAGGCTCATTGTGTAGGCTCTAAGGGAAAAAAAAACCCCCAATCTTCTTGGGGAAAAGATGTTTGTGGTAAATAATTGACAAAACTGTTGTTCCTTGTTGCACAAGTAAACCTATAGGCCTGACTGACCTTTCAGCCAGGTTTGTTGTCCTTCTCTAAAATCAAAGCCAAGTAGGGGGTGTTATGTTTGCTGATAAGGACAAAACTTCCATTTCTGGTTTCTGTGATGTGCTGTTTTCTGCAGACAGTTTCTCATTGGGAGATGTGTTCTCACCTCAAGGTGCATCTAAAACATCCTTTAGCTGGAGAGGTGGTAGCCAATACAAGTCTGTTATGGCAGGACTATTCCTACTGAATTGCACAAGTGCAGTAACTTCCCTCCTGAGGGCTGCTGATGTGCAGTGGAATGGCCTAATGCACCTTCCTGGGCACTGCATTAGTTACCCTTAACACTGGTAATTTGTCAGGAGGAGCAATCTGGCCCAGCAGGAAACACTGACAAAGACAGGCTCTGAATGGAGCAGCTCTTGACTTGCTGAAGGTTTTCTGGTTGTGATCACAGGAAAAAAAGGTCAGACTTCACACTCTTCTCTCCCAAAGATTCCATTCCATGTGTTCAGTATCAGTACAGACCAGGAGTGTTGCAGTGACTAACTCCACACTCCCCCAGGTTTAACTGAATTTAATTTAAGGTGTCCCCCCCCAATTGAACCCTATCCCAGAGCTCCCTTTTCCCTCAGCATCCCATCCACCCAGCCCTTGGCCCCTGGGCTCCCTGCCCCTCTCCTCTCCCATTGCTTATGTGAACCAACCCTGTCTCCACCCTCAGCCCTCACACTTCTGATCAAAGATGCTCTGGCCCTCAGGATAAAACCCCATGACTTCCCCTCTCCAGCATCCTTTGGCTCCTGCTCCCTCAAGGGTAATGAACCCCTTGGAATGACAAACCAATGGCCCCTCCTGCCTCTTCATCTCCAGAGTGTGAGAGGCTGCCTGAGTGCATCTGCAGGCTTGGACTGACTGTGCTGGTGGAGGTGCTGGCCAGAGTGGCTCCACGAGGGACACTGGAGAAGGAGCATGGCACTGGTCCTTCCACCCCACAAACCACACCTCAAGAGTGAAGAGAAAATTATTTCTGAGGAGTAGTTCCAAGTGAGCAAGTCCAGTATAGGAAAAGAGGAGTCAGAGTAAGCTGAGAGATCTAAGCATTCCAAAAAATGATTTAAATACTCTATCGAATTTCAACAGACACTAAAATAATTGCTAATTAATTTTTATCATTTCAAAGAACCTTTTTTTCCTTTGTCCTCACATATATTTAAAACTGAGAACCAGCCATGGTGAGTTTCAGACAAACAGCTCTGCTGAATTCTGAGGGAGATGTAATTAGGAGCACATGCTGCCTTCTCATTTAAACTTCCTGAGAAGATTTTTGTCACTAATGCATCTTTAGGCAACAGGCATTGATTTTGCTGTCTACTGGTGTCAGGAGCTGATTGCTAAAAGTCTGTGACTTGGCCAATGAGCACAGGGAAATTGGTTTTGTCTGAGACTCTTTGGACTGTTTAGGACTTTTCAGTAAGTACTTGGTAACAGCTGTTTATTAGTTCTGCTTAGAACACACAGGAAAATGCAGAAACCTTTAATACTCTTCATTTACACCCATTTGTGTTTTCTACAAACTGTTCTCAAATGCATCCCACAATACTCAGACTGACTTCCAGCAAGAAATTCCTAAGATGCAGATTTTCTAAACTGACTGTCATCTTAGTTTCCTCACACAGTTCTAAAGGTGAATTTTTTTATGGACAAGACTCCTGGATTTGGACTCTGCAGCAGCAGAGCACTGTACCCATGCTGAGAGCACAAATAAATATTTGTGTCAATACTGAGATCTACCAGTCCAGGCAAGGGAAACACAGCAGCAGCACTGACCTGGGCAAAGCTGTTGGAGGGGGAAAAGAGACAAAAAAAAAGAGATGACTTTGTAAAATTTTCTTCTACAAATTTTTGTAGGGATCTTTTATCTAATGCCCTCACCATGAGTCTGATTTTTGGATAAAGCTGAGAATTTTAACCTGCAGTAGATGAGAAGAATACAGCAAGGTAAGACCAATCTTGTCACAATACACACATTTCAGGTGATGCTTGCCAAAGGCTATGAAATTGATTTTTACTCTTTCTTTTAGATCCCTGTAAGCTTGGGTTGGGGAGAAATAGCTCATGTCTCTATTTGTGAGCCTCTGTAAGAAATACCACTCCACACCTTTCTGCCTTGGAGGCTTTTGCTGTTCTCTTCAGTGAAGTGCCCACAGCAGCTGTGCCACCTCTTTTCTTACAAATGAAATGCATTCCTTGTCACCCAGTTTGTTTAGCCCTGTGTGCTGATCTGCAGGAGATACCTGTACTGCTGCATCTCTAATTTCCTGTCTCTGTGCTAGAAGGAATGAAACATTGTGTTCTATCCATTAAGACAGGAGCTTGTGTTTGCTATTAAAAGTGATTTTATAAGCTCAGTGGCTTCATCCAGCCAGGGGTTACCTATCACAGCACTGCTTCCCTCATTATTAAATCAGATGAAGGCATTGGTCCAAGACTGACTGGAAATAACAATCAAAGCTCACACAGGCAGTTCAGAAATACTTTGGTGCTTTTGGTTTTTTCCCCACCAGGGCAGTGCTAACACCTGAGGATTGTGTATTAACAGAAATCTGTTGAGAATGACTTAGGTACAATGCAGTTCAGCTCAGCTTCTGATAAATCAACTTCAAAACAACAAAACACTGTCGAAATGAAAGCCTATTTTGAATATTATTCTGAATGGGCAATCGTTCAGTGGGGGGGGGAAAAAACCCCAACAATTACTTAGACAAGCACTGAGGAATTTTTTCTTATTCAGGAACTCCTCTTGTCTTTCGTTCTGCAAATATTTTGAGAAGATTCCCAGTAGCAGCTGCTGGGAGAAAGAGCATTACTAAGTAAAACATGCTACCTCAACCTCTCTGCTCCCAGCCAACACCTAGAAACTGTTCAAACCATTCAACATCAGCAAGCTTATTCACTAAGGGACTTTTATGCTGGCAGTAGGCCACTCAATATAGTAAGCTGCACAATTTGGTTATAATTATGCTTCTGAAAATAGAATGTAGTAATGAATATTAAAAACTTGCTGCAGATGTGGGAAATCTGAAAATATCCTCGTAAGACTTTTTTTTGTTCACAATTATAATGAAGGTCGACCTGTTTCACCAGCATATACTTAAACATTTGATTTTCCTTTACTGTTTTTCAGAGGAATTAATATATTTTAATGTCTGTTTTTAATGGAATCACCTAGACCAAACTGTTTAACTGTGGGGCACTTAAGTATAGAAAATTCTATTTACAGAGTTGATAAAGCCATCATGTGAAGTTTAATAAAGCATTTTAATTAAAGCTAAGGCAAAATAATTGATTTATCCTTACAAGTTTGTTATCCAAGCACATGATATGTTTTACCTCTTTTAGGTAGATCTGATCATTGCAGAAGATAAGCAATATTCAATTGTATATAATTTTAGAGATCAAGATTTTAAAATTACATTAGGGAATGAGGTTTGTCACTCTAAGAAGTAATCACATTCAATTTGAAACTTCAGGGAAAAAAGTCCACCTCTTTTTCTTTAGAAAATCTTGAGCTTCATTCTTAGACTCTCTTTTCCTGGCACTCAGAATTAGAACAAGAAAAGATCATGCACAGTTTAAATTAACTTCTACATCATTCTTGTGATTAAACTGCTTAACAGCTTTTTTTTGGTAAGAGTAAAGCTCCTATTTCTTCCTCCTTGTCAAGGTCAAGATAAGTCCAGCTAGTAAAAAAAACCCACAGCAATATGCAGGCAATTCTTCAAGGTTTTTTTAACATATACAGTATCTAGATTCCACATACATTCTATTGAACACAGAAAGTTATCAACCACTAAGGCAATGGTACAGGAGTCATTAAGGGGAAAAAAAATTCAACTATTTCAATGCTGCCCCGAGTTTTAAGTTTCTCCACACTGTCACTGCAGAATGAAAATAGTGTGGAGAATCTGGTTTTGCCCCATGCATCTGGAATATCTTTGTTTGAATTGTCTCTTCTCTGTGCAAAACCACTCTGCTAGATCTCTACATATGCTGATGACATTTAGCACCTGTCTCTAAACACACAATGTGATTATGTGAATGCAATAACAGCAAAATTTTAAATATTACTAATACATTTACATATTAATATATATAAAAATACTGCTAATTTTGTTTGGAATAACTAACATAACACTTGTGAATGCCTCTGACAGGCTGGTAAAGAAGAGCACCTCCTACCTGTTCCTGTGGCCACTTCTGTCTGTCCTCAGGGGATCTTGACTTTGCTTTAAAACCTCGATGCACATCTGCACTGTGCTTCGAGGCAGATGGGATATTCAGAGATTTTGGCCTCCCCTCATGCCTGTTAGAACTGTGCACAGCTTCTCCCTTTGAACAAGTCTCTTTGTAGTCATGTGCCATGTTTTCAGTCCCAGAGTGCTCTGGACTCATTTCTGTTGTACTGTTAATACTGCTCATGCTCATACTCATTTTGATTTCTGCTACAATCTGGTCAATGTCCTCTTCCTGTTCTTCCAGCTCTGCATCCTCTTTCCTGGAATGGTATGGTGATATTCCCTGTGAATTTCCATTAGCCTCTGCTGGGTAATAGTCCGGATAGTCACCTTCACTTTGACAGTACTGAATGTTTTCTTCTTGGTCTTGGATCTCCAAAGATGATGCTTCATCCTCCAAAATCTGAATGCCATTATCTTGACCTTCCTGCCACTCTTGCCTGTCCATCACCTCATTTTCATCCTGGTGCTGAATTTTACCTTCAGCCCATTCTTCTACAGCTTCCTGACATTCATCTGTCTCAACATGGTGTTCCTCATGGGGAGCATACTCCTCCCCATTGCAGTCCATTCCTTCCAGGTAGCTGTCATCCTCTGGACAATATCTGATGTAGTATGTGATCCCCTCCTCTTCTTCTGGCAAGCCTTCATCGTAGTCCTCCTCCTCAGAAGTGTTGTTGACATAGTCAGAGCTGGAGTCCCCATCTGCACTGTGGTCATTGCACTCATGTTCCACAGGGGTGGGACTGCCTGGTCTCACAGCTGCCAGTTCTGCCTCCTTTGCTGCATAATCTTCAATGGGAAGGTCACTTTCTTCATTTTCAGGCTCCCTGTTGTGAGATGAGGTCGGGCAGGCTCTGGCTCTGTGATCCAGCATGCTGGCTGTGGTGCTTTGATGTTTCCTGTTTGCCATAGCCAGCTCCTTACATGACAATCATTTCCAGCAGTTACTGCAGGGAAGTTGGAAAAACACACATTCAGGAAAAGGTCATCACTAGAGAACAGTGACATTCATAGGGAGCAAACTGGTAGATTCATTTGGTAAAAAGCCTGTGTTTGGAGATACTTGACCAAATTCATACTGCTAACTTTTAAAATGCTTATGCTATGGAACCATGAAATCAAAGTAATAAGTTGCACTCTGAAAGAAACAGATAAAGAGAAGGTTCTACATTTATGCTAAATATATTCTAGTGTAGGCTCTCTTCTGTCAATTTGACAGAGAATTAATCCTGAACCTTGAAATTAGTTTTCAATTTCTTTTTCTTGCCAGTAAGGGGTCATGCTTTGATCGCTATGCAGTAAATGGGAGCTCTTTTCAGTTTTCAGCTCAGGCATTTCTTTAAAGTCTACTGAAAGCAAACATTTAGAATCTGACCTGCTCTTACCAAAACTAAAGGAAAATAATAGAATTATCTCGGCAGTCACATAGTGCACTTAAAGATAATGCATTGGTATTAAAAGTGTTATTTTTAAAAAAGCACTTGCTAGTTTATTAGCCCTTACTAGGCTGAGTGCAGTGAAGTATCTTCCATTGCTAAACCAAATATTGCTTTTAGAATAGATTATTTCAGTTGGAAGGGACCTACAACAATCCCTCAGTGCTGACCAAGGTAAAGCATGCTTTAGGGGCCTGGTGCAAATGTCTCTTAAAACACTGACAGGCTTGGGGCAAAATAAATTGCTTTTATGACCAGATGAGGCATGAGTACACAAGCATGTCTAAAATGAGTTAAGATGAAGTGCTATAATAATTTTGAATGGCACTGCAAGGAAACTACAGAGATCCCATACGGTTTATCAAAAAAATTATTTTTTGTCAAGAACAGAACAAATTAAGTGCCTGTTATTGAAAGAAAAGTTTTTATCTGCAACAGCCTCAATCTTCTATTATCCATATTAAATAATACTTAATGTTTACAGTGCTGTTGACCCTGCACATGTCACTACAGTGTAGCTGAAGATACAGAAGCACAGAGCCTGCAGCATGCACAGTTTGAAACCCATGACTCAGATTTTCCTAAAGCACAAGGAGATGAGAACCCTTTATTTAGCCAGTGTAATGGAGTTTTTCCACCCACATCTAAACATCTTCATTTAGCATCCAGGCCCTGAAACTGCCACTAGTGCTATCTCTGCAGCGATAGCCTTTCATCAATTCCAGTAGTGAATGCTCAGAAATGGTACTTACCTGCAGGAAAATCCATTCTAGATATCCTAGAGCACATTGCAGGAGTCACCTGAGTGTGATCTGAGAGCCAGGAGGGCAGGAGCCCAGGGAGGGAGGGCTGGCTGGGGACTGGAGCTCCATGAGCTCCATCCAAAGTTCTCAGCTGAGCACTGCCCCACCAGGGGCTCTTAATGTGCAGCACCTGCACTGTGGCAGGAACTTCAAAAACCAGTGGCAGACTGGAAACTTTTTAGAGCACAGGTGGTAAGAAATAGAGAAAATAATTCCTCTCAAGCATGGCTAGCACTGATACACTGGGAAATGGGTTTTGAGTTAATTCAGCCTGAGCAATGATTGAGGACAGGGGTTCACCCCTGTATGCTGGAACTGGGGCAAAATAAGCCTGATTTTTTGGTGAGAGGCAATGCTGGTCTTAATGCTATGGAAACTGAAGTTTCAAAGCAATCTCTGCACAAGTTACAATTCTGCTTGGCCTCCTTTGCAATCGTCTCGGGCACTACTCTGAAGGTAACAAAGTACTGAAATAAAAAGGCAGAATTTATTATTTTCAGCCCATGAATTGCAGACTGAATGTGTGCTGATTACAGCATCTTCAAGTACAAAATGTAACTTCTCCAACTGTACCAACACATCAAAATTACTGAACTGAGTTTTCAAACACCACTCTGAGAACTGCTCTTTATGGAGCTGCACATACATTTCTCAAGGAAACACACAGCTGTATTTTAACTCAAATATTAGAACAGCCAGGGCAGCGTAGTTTTCTTCCCCTGTATCAAAATATCTCTCAAGCTTCCTAGCAAAATGCTTTAGCCATTGATTAGATTTAGCATAACATGAATATTTTAAGCTGTTTCATGTCATACAGTAAAGTTCCTGAGGGTCACAGGTCTGAACTCTTCTGTCTTCTCACCTACAGAAATGTTAATCTTCCAGATTTTAAGAGTAGAAAACCAGAATTTTGCCTTTTTTTTTAGACATGCAACAGATAGCAAATTTTTACCATGTGCTCTGCTATTCAGACTACTGCACAAAGCCTTATGAGGCCCTGATGGCACAGATTAGTACTTCAGCTAATATTTACATCAGTTATTGCCACTTTCTAACATCATAGGTATCTTGAGAAAATTAAAAAATTATCCTCTTGAAATTGGAGAAAATAGTGGATTTCTATCTAATATTACTCAGTGTTGAAGTGAAGAGAAATGATCTGCTGGATCCAGAGGCACTTTATCAATAAAGGCTCCAATTGAGCCTACAGATCATTTCCTCTGCTTGGTGAAAGACTCCCTCCTGCTTCTTTTCTCTCACCTCCCTCCTTCAGAGCAGAGAGTTGGGTCAAACTTCTGCATCACTCCAAGCACATTTTTCCACAGTGGTTGGCCTGAAGTGCTCCTGAGAACATGGGAGGTTTAGTGCTGGATCCCTGTTTACCTTCCTTGGGATTCAGTAATTCCATCTTGCTGAGACAATCAAACTCTGATTTCTGTTGTACAGTGCATCACTAAATCTCCATCAGTGTTGTCAGAATCAGCAAATAAAGCACCAGTTACACAGGGCTCTCAGTAAAAATGCTTTTCTTTCAATAATGGTTTTACTTTATTTTTCTTAATTTTCCCTGGCTCAGCTCCATGTTGAAAGGAAAATCAATCTCCAGGAAACACATGCAAAAGGAGTGTGCATAGGGGAACCAATTTTTTCTGCTCCCAGAAACAGGATAGTGGCTTTCAGCTGGAATTTGCTCTAATCAGTGCTCATTATACTCATCAGCTTTCTCCTGAGTTTGCTGCACCTAATCCCAGACAGCTGTACTGAGGGGTTTGTCAGCCTTCACACTTCATCATTTCACCTGTGTAGAAATATATCTTTACTGTCTTCCCACTAAAAGAGACCAATTAAATTAGCATTAAAAATGGAAAATGGTACACAATTATAAACATGGTATAAACCCAGTGTAGTACTGCAGGCTGTGGTTAAAGAACTGCATTGCATCTATATTTGATTCACAAACAGAACAGCATTTTAGTGGGAGCAAAAGAAGTTATTTATATTTAACATTCACAGTGATCTGAGGCAGGGGAACACTTTTAGGTTCTTTTGGCAACAAATATACTGTTGCATGCTTATCTACAGCCAAATTATTTTTGAGCCCTTCTGTTCCAACTTACTGGTGGACCTAAGAATTTTACTGGCCTGAATTTTATATATTCACTTTATTTTGCAGGGCTTCTTTCCTATGCCTACTCCTCCCAGGTTTGTTTTTCCATCTACTCCCCAGTCTTTCTTCCACACTTCAGATACCTGCACCTTTTGTCAGTTTTGACAAAACTGACACTCAAAGTTTTGCTTCCCTGGAACTGTTCAATACCTCCTATTTTCCCCAGATATCCTCTGCAATCTTGCTGCTATTAAACTGATTCTGCTCTTTACAAGTCATCTTCAGATGCAAGGCAGAAGCACTGGCACACAATTTGCTGCCAGGGGAGATCACAGCACATTCAGCCCACAGCCTGGCTTCTCTCTGCTGAGCTGGGTGGATGCACTGCTCACTGAAGCTTTTCCATATGTTAGCCCTATACATTCAGAATCCAGAAATGCTGCAAAAAAGGAAAAACAACACCCAACCCTCTTAACACGGACATATGTTTAGATCTGCTGCATTCATCTACTTACTCAGTACATCTGTAACTGAGATAACAGTATTTTTCAACAGAACTGCATCAGAAAATTCATGATTGCAGGGCTTTATGCTAATTACACCAGTCTCTGCTCCAATAAAGAGATTAGCTAAAGTGGAAAAGAATCTAACTTCAATTCATTCCAAACAATTTTTAATATTAAACTATTAGTATTTCTCAGTAGGCTTTCATTACAGAAGACTTAATAGGCTCCCATCTGCTGAGTTGGTCCAGAGGAATTATGACTGATCCTACACTGGGAACTGGAATTTTTAATGAGATGATAACAGAACACGAGCCTGCTGTGACTATGTCAGATTCTGTACTCATTTGACTCCCCAAGGCCAAACTGCATTAACTTCATTTTCCAGTGGTGCTGACTCTCCAGACCATGAGAATTCATTCTGCAGAGCTCCAGAAACACAGTAACTGCCAGCCCCTCAAAAAGCAGGTGGGACTGGGATACTGACTCTCACAGGAACCGAATCCAGCAGTGCCAGTGCAGACACTGAGATGTGACCTGGGATTTTGGCAGGAGCACAGGCTCTAACAAAGGGAAGGGGTGAAGGGCCACGTTGGCCCCTTGCACTGGGTAACACTGACCTTCTGTGCTGGGGATGCAGAGAGTCTCCAACAAGGACTAGCAGAATATAATCATTTTAGGGTCACACTATGACCCTAAATTGATTATATTCTCAGTGCCATCTCAATGTTACTGAAGTTCTCTAACTCAAGCTGGCACAGCCTGACATAGGACTTAGTAGCCAGACCTGTTAAAAATATCTATTCCTTTTCTCTAAGGCTTTTGAATTTAAAAATAAAAAACACTGTCAAACACCAACACATTGTTTCAGGGAAGGAAAGACCTAGGACAGAGCCTGCAGTAATTAGGACATAATCAAAGTGGTCCTTTTGTGTCCAGGATGTCAGATCTGCATGGCAGTAAATGCCTACAAACAGCCATATCATGCATCTCCCTTCCTCAGGGCAAGCTCAGCAGCTCCAGCACAGCCCAAAACATCTGGTTTTTGGGATTCTGGTGGTCATTTATGATTCAGGGGTGCTGTTTGAACCTGCATGTCTCTGAGATGGCCAATTTCCTCAGCTATAACAATTTCCTGAGCTGTAACAAAATGCTGTCAGCGTGCACGTTGCATTTGCAGTAGATGATGAACTGTGCAGGCCCTGCAGATGAAGAGCATCTATTGACCTGCCTTACCTCATGCACATCTCTGACCCTGAAACCACCAAGAAACAAGAGATGATGTGCAAGGGAATGGCTCTTGCTGCTGTTAAACCACATCAACACCAACAAGTACATTTGAGATGTTCGATGACCTTACCTGAGAGTGAAATCTTTAAAATTACTTTTCCTATGGGTTTGAAAATCTTCCTTTATGTGCTATTCATCAGGTGATATCAAGGGGTTTTTGAGATGATTTAACGATTTTTCCTATTTTTAAAAGATTTTGCATTCTGAATTGTATCCTTGCATTTCTATTCATGGTATATGGTATTTATTCTGTTTGGTTTAATCTAATAAGCTTCTAAAATTCAATAATTACCTTATAAAAGCCATTCTAAAAATGCTCTAGAACTGGCAACCACCAATGGAAATTAAAAGTAGAACAGACAAAGAAATGCTAAAGACAGTGGAAAATTCAATGGCACTGCAGAGATGGTATTCTTGAGCATATATCCCAGCTGAGAGTAGCTTTTATAGTTAAAAAGATTAGCTATTTCCTGCAGCAGCAATAAAAATACGTGTAATCACATATTTAATTATCATTTCTTGTTGATGTGGCTTAATCATTCTTTAGGGTTTAATTCCCCATCTCAAAGAGTGATACTAAACCTGTAGTGCTGCATCCAAACAGTGGGGAGAGTTAGGACAAGAATCAGTTTTGCAGTGTTAAGCCTCCTATAAAGAAAAAGCCACCAAAAATAGAACCTCATTTAAAGCACCTTAAACAGGGGGAAGGACAGAGGCACAATATTTGTGTTCAACAGAATGAGACTCCAAAATTAAGGCAGGGAGATTTTATGGCTTATTCTTGTGACTGCTCTGCTCCAAGAGATCCGTTTCAAATAATGAAAAAGTACCCCTCAAGCACACAAAGTTCCAGTGATAGCTGTGCAGAGGCATCAACTTTAAATTGTATTCCAAAAGAAATGCAAATTTTAGTATCTTCTTATGGTTATTATATTTCCCATTTTACTGAGAATAAGAGAAAAGTATAGGATATAAGGGAAGGAGATATAGGAGTAAGGGAGAAGTATATAATATATTAACATTATCTTGCATAAAGGACATTTGCCATTCATTAAAGCCACTCTGAGACAATCTGCAATCCAACCAGAGCTCTGGGAGAATTTTCTGTCTGCCTTAGAATGGATTATACCAAGTTTTCCAATCTTTGCAGAGTAAATTTCTCCTGACTGTGGAGGCTACTCAGAAGTCTGGTGGTCTTTTTATCTCTTGCTAATTTATACACTTCTTGTCGTCATGTCTGTGATGGCAAATTCCTAGAAGAGCCTTTTAAGCCACTAAATCTACAGTGATGGGAGACTTGGGGAATGGGTGAAAGGACAAACAAGATTTGGGGACTTCCTTCAAGGTGAGGGATCAGAACTTTTGACAAGATGTGTAAATTCCAAATTTCCACGCTATTAGAGGAAAAAAAATGCAACCGCAATAAAAAGATCTTCACAGTAAGAAGCAGCATAACTTCATTTGGTTCCTTGAGATTCTCTTGCACAAGAATAGGAGTTTGAGGTGTCAATGTGACCATTTCCCTTTAGCAGAGGGGTTCCTGTGGCCAGGCTGACTGCAGGGAGTCTGCCAATCCCACCCAGCCCTGAACATTCTCAGCCAGAGCTGGGATTACTGCTGGCTACAAAAACAGCTCTTATTGAACCTGACATGAGTTAGAAGGGAAAGGAAATTGGTTAAATTGAAGCTGTTTGAGCAAGCCTTGCACTCTGTTGCTATCACACAGCTATAAAAGAACCCAATGGGTGTTGGCTAAATAGGTTTACACACACGCAAGAATAATTTTAGCTCATCACGAATTTGAAACCTTTAATTTTTGGAACTGTGTGTCAGACACACACACTCCCACTTGCTGCAGATGGAAGTTGGGCTTCTCTAGGAGGTCATGCATGTTACACAACAAATTCACAAGCAAGTCTAGAAAAGTATAATATTTATATTATAATATTATAATAATATTATTAAATTATAGTAATAATATATACACAGGTATAAGTAGTAAATCTATAACTTCATTTTTTTCAGTTCCTTCTCCCACTAGAAAAAAAACAACCTAGGGATCTCTCTAGAAAAGTTATGGGGCTATTCTAATATTAAAATAATTTGGAGAGATGAGTTAGCTTATGAAGGAATATTTGAGGAATGCCAAGACAATAACATGGGTTGGGACAGCACTTCAAAAAAATGTGATCTTGCCATTCAAACATCATCATTTATGTACTTTGAGGATTTATGTAATGGAAAAAATGTATCCATTGCCAATATCAGATAACTATAAGGCAGAGCTATTTAATTCAACATCATCATTAAACAGACATCATGAAAACACTGCATTTTAGTCACATTCAGTTCCACCAGAAATACAACAACCACATAGATTCCTGTCATTTGTGTCCTTGCAATCCATTTCTTTAGTTTTCAGAAAGCTAAGGCTGTTTAACAACTCAGGATGGATGCAAAAATCCCAAAAGCATTTGTGGCAACCCTTTTAATCATCTTTTTACCTTCCAAAAGCCAGGCAGGTGGTTTTTAGGAGCTGTTGCAGATGTGTTTCCACACACACATCAGGTCTGAGGAAACCACATCAGACTTGGTGCACCTGAACCCCACAAATTGTGACACTCAATGCATCCATGCTCCACTCCATTCTCTGTTGTGGTTTCCCAAAAATGCTGCCAAATCTCATCCTGGCTCCATTTAATTTGCAGAGAGGCTGCTTTAATACTATATAAATATGCCTTTAATATGTTTTGAACTGTTTTGCTTTTACTGCCATCAACTTATTGAAATAAATGTCCTCAGCAAAGTCTGGATTTTAGATTATCTCTTCATGCAAAGAGGTGATGTCATATCAAAGTAAAACATAATAGTACTGGGAAAAAAGGGACATTTTAGAATGCCATTATTTTAAAATTTTATCATTTTTCCATTCAAAAGGAGGGGAAATCCTTAAACTTTATACTTACTTAAAAATACATGGTGTACAAGCAATTAATGTTTCAAAAGTTACTTATTAGTATTTTATACTTCAGTTTACCATTTACCAAGAAAAGATCCTTTGGGTTTTTTTTTTTCATTATTCATCTCTTCAATTTTTTAACACAATAAAATTGGGAATGCTTACCACAGGCAATTAATTAATAATTGTAAAATGATTTCATCTGTGTGCTTCTCCAGCCTTGTGAGGGGAGAAAAAAAAGATGGCTTTCCTTCAATAAATATTAATTTCAATTTACGCAGAGGTAAATTAGATATATTATTTGAATAATAATGTAGAGGGGAATAATGAAGTCACCTTAAATAAAGCCTGAAGATTCAACAAAACATTTCAAACTGTACCATTTAAGGCAAACATTTTCAACCTTACTCCAAGTGCATCCTTTCAGTGAATGGTAAGGATTGGAATAGTGAGACTGGCAATTTGGAGCAGCTCTGGAGGGAGGTCACTGGAAAGGCCTCATTTGGAGGAGAAAATGGAGATGCTTCCCTTTCCAATAATTCAGGGTTTAAGTGCAGGGTTAGAGGTTCACACCCAACCATTTACACTCAAATTTTACAGCTTCTCAGTTCTGAGTGTGTAATAACTCCTCAAAAAGGGTTCTTTTTATCACTATTGACCTTGAAGTCCCATGAATGGTTTCATGGACACACTTAACATAACCATAGGGAAAAAATTAAATTTCCTTTAAAAGGTTATAGGAAAAGGATTGACAGCACCATTTTAATGAGTCGATTCTCACCCAAAACTAGATTTTTCAGGCATTGACAGTTGACATGCTCCTCATTAACACTCTTCCCATTTAATTAGTCTAAGAGGATTAGGTTGCATTTTTCTCCTAACAGAACATTGTGGTTTTTAAACTCATATAAATACTTGCACGCTGGCAGATTTAGTAAATAAGTTTAAAAAATCTTTTGAAAGAGTAAAACAAAAGTAAAGACTATTGCATTAGTTCTTTTCAAGATAAAAGAGTCTGCCTTTGTTCAGCAGAATTAGCAAATTGCAAGGTTAATCTATGAGACCTTTTACAAAATAAAGATTTAACAAGAGGAGGAGATAATTAAGATAATCAGAGACTTTAACTGTGAATTATATCGGGGGTTTTTGAATTTTCCACCTTTGATAGAATATCTGTAGCTTGCAGCTGGTTTTGTTTCAGGCACAGTGCTCCATAGTGGATGATCACCTCATTTGAAAAGCAAGATTAGAAAGATTTTTCCTCTCTGTTTCTAAGACACAAATTGCACATCAGTAAAATCCTGTCCAATTTATAAAAAACTGGGAAGAAGATAAAAACTCTGTCAATCACTCTAGCAGATCCTCAGGATGGCTTGAAACCTTACACCCACCAGCTTTGATTTGTATATATATATACCTTATGGAAATGAGACCTTTCCTTCTAAATAAGTATTTTGAATGTAAAGTTATTTAGCTCTGAATGACACAGTTCCAGCTTAGCAGGTTTACTTGAAAATAGGGACTGAAAACAAAGCACCAACCACAATGCCTTAAACTCTTATTTGGTATTAGAGACACGCAGTGACCTGACAGGAGAATTCTGTGCTCCATGCCATGTGAGCAGTGAGGGATGTGCTCTGAACTAAGTCTGCATTTAAATGGGTATTGACAAATGGATTATTAGTCCTTCCTGTTGTCTGCTGTTCCTTGTGGCTATGGGGACTAGGACATGCTGCAGAAAGGGAAAACAAATGATCCTCTGGCATCTGGACTTGAATTGATTCTCATTAATCACTACAGGTCCACCTAAATAATAATTCAATAAAAATAATTCAGTAAAAATATTGAATCAAATCCCACCTCATGCTTTGCAGCCCAAGAAGCAGTGGGCACAGGCACACTGCAGGGTCTGGCAGAACTGAGCCTTGGATCTGCAGCTGACCTGCAAGGCTGTTCCAGATGCTGGGCAGCAAAGGAGCTGCAGAATCCCTGAGCTTTGAGCATGGCAGCAGCACCAGATCCCTGTAATATGGAGCCACTTGTAGGATTCCATAAATGCACATTTCCCACCCACTGAGGACTCAGACTGAAGTACCAGAACTGTGTGAATGGTCCTTTATTTCCTAGCTCCCAAATCAACACGGTGGCCACAAACATCTTCTTTCTATTATGGAAATGTGCAGTAAATAATCTAAAAATTTAGACTCCAGCCTAAGGGAAGCAGAGCCTACTTGCTGAGTAACACCTGGCTTCAAAAGTCTCTTGGGTAAAACAGAATAAACTTGTGTCTTTCTTCTCTACAAAAAGTCTCATTTACTTCTGAGGTTCACTTCAATTCTTTTAAAAGTGAAGAATTTGACAGCAGTCAGGGAAAAGAAAAAGTCCAAGGGAATCACATCCAAAAAACTCCTGACCTCATAGAAATAGGTAGAGAGGTCTGGGAAGTCTCATTAGGGATTTCTATGGTTTTATCTTCCCAAAACATCTCTTTTGGCCACTCTGGGAGATGGGATACTGGGCCTGATGATTTTTTAACTCTAAACCAGCACAGCATGTGACCTCACTCAAATTCTGCCAGTGAACAGCTGTGAGATAGTTCCTACCCTTTTGGGTAAGTTGATATGTGTGGAGGGAGGTATTAATTCTAAATTTCTATTTTTATTCCCAAAAATTCAGGAATTATTACTAGGACTATTTTTGAAAATAATTGTTATAAATGTGAATTTTAATTGATATAAAATTAAAATTTAAGTGTACCAGTTTTCTAAACATTTATGTCTTTTAATCAACACTGCAGACAATCTTCCTCTTATCTGCTGAGATAGGCAATTTAGATTAAAGAGAATTTTGCCCACAGAGGACAGTTAATTATCACTCAAATATTCGTTAAAATTTTAAAATGCCAAATACAAAAACTATCACTGTGAATGTTCGGATTATGAATATTGTATCACACTTTTCTTGCCTAAGAGTATCTGCTGATAATTTAAGTTATGGACTACATGTTTTTCACTTTCAGATTTTAGATTTTCACATCTTATTGTAGCACATTTTCCTTTTCTCTACTTTTGTTTTTTATGATTTCAACAGTTGTTTAAACTTCTGTCTCCAAATGTAATTCTCCAAAGTAAGGACCATCTTTTTATTTTTTTCTTTTCACATGATCAAGCTATTGAAAAGAGGCCTTAAGCCAGTGATTTAACATTTGGTAACACAAAGATAATGAGATTTTCTGGCTCAAAGTAAATCATAGCTGCTGCATATCTTAACAATTTTGTGCCCGGATACTTAACTTAGGGATCAAAACCACTAATCTAGAATGCACCTATAAATTTATAGAATGTTGCACCAATGGATAAAACTGGATAAAAAATGGATAAAACTTCCTGACTCACTTAAAAAATGTGTTTACTAATACATGTCTATTAAGTGGCAAAGCAGCAAAAGTGTTCAGGGCATTCTGTCTGCTGCTGAGAGATAGGAATGTCTGAAAGAGATGGTACAATTCACCTTTTACCAAACAGCTGTCATTATTTTTATCATGTTATTTAGAAGGATTTCATTTAATAAACCCCCCTAATCAGTGGCTATTACAAGGGCCACCCTGTAAGAATATTGCAACAATTACAATATCTTAACAATTTTGTGCCTGGCTACTTAACTTAGGGATCAAAACCATCAATCTAGAATGCATCTATAATTTTACAGAATGTTGCACCAATGGATAAAACTTCTTCCTGACTCACTTAAAAATGTGTTTACTAATTCATGTATATTAAGTAGCAAAGCAGCAAAAGTGTTCAGTAACTGTCTGTTACTGAGAGATAGGGATGTCTGAAAGAGATGGTACAATTCACCTTTTACCAATTCACCTTTTACCAATTCACCTTTCACCTTTTATTTTTATCATGTTATTTAGAAGGATTTCATTCAATAAACCCCCCCAAATCAGTGGCTATTACAAGGGCCACCCTGTAAGAATACTGTAACCAAAATGATCAGCGTGGTATCACTTTAACATTGCAGCCACAAACGGAGCTAAGCACACACTGAATGCCTTCTATTTCTCCACATCAAAGGAATTTTTTCCTGCTGACACAGCAAAGCTGCAATGTGCTACAGAAATCAATGCTGTCTGTGTCTCAGACAAACCCAGCAATGAGGGCTTTGAATGGCTGCAGATCCAAAGCTGTCCTGGATAACCTGAGGAACACAAACTGAGGAACACAAACCCAGCATCTCCACATCACCTGCTGCCTGAAAAAGCTCTGTGTGTCTTTAGGAGGGACACACACACCCCTGACCTCAGACAAGCATCATAAAAGCACACCAAGGAAAATCCTGGCCTTTTTGGTTATTCCAAGATAATAAAGCACAAAAAGCCTCATTTTTACCTTCTCTAACAATCTGCATCACACACCTTCAAGGTTATGAGCTGGGGTGGGGCACAAGCACACAGGGCAGGTGAGGTGAGGTGTGAAAAAGCCTCAGCTCAGGACCAGGTGCCTGCCAGGCTATCACAGCACACTGGCAGGGCTTCCTTCTGCTGTAATTAAAGGAGTCTGTACAAGAAAAAACACTGCACAGGGACTCCAAGGGTATTAAGGAGCTCCAGATCACTGAGGTAAATTAAAAGCAGGAAATTCAAGATGCTCCAAATATTGCCTCATATTAGAAGGGATTTTGCTTCATAGTTGTGTTGGATATACTTAAATATGTATTTTCTCCAAGCTTTATATTACAGGTCTTGTACAATTTCGTAATTACCATTGTAAATTGCAAGATACTTTGGAAAATTGAATACAATTCCTTTTCTGAGCATTCCTGTAATTTTGTATCTGTTTCCTTTCTGATTCCACAAAAAAGAATCTACTTCCTGGCATCTGCCTCCTCTTGTTTAGAAAATTCTCTAGAATGCTGGCAATCCCTTTGATTCCCCCTGCCTCTTAGCAGCACTTCCTAACCTACATATCTTGATTATTTTGTCCTATAAACTTCACACTGTTACAAAAAATTAGTGGCTGCTAGTACAGGGTCAATCTCCACATGGTTGTATAAAAAAAAGTCTGTCTCCAGTTGACTTGCTGCAGAAGAACCAAGTAAAGTGGTGATCCCTTCCACCCTTTACAGGAACATAAACTGTATTCCAGCAGAAAAATCAGATCCTTCGTCAGAAGACTCCAGTGCTCTGCCAAGTTTGTTTCTTGTTGAGCCTCAGCAAACCATATCATTTCAATTACATTTTTTCCACTCCATTTTACTATTTTCTGTCCTGTATTGCTAAAGATATCCTGTACTTTCCAGCCTACTTGGATGACAGCTGTGCTCCTTGGACACAAGTCCAACACTCTGATGGTTCCCCTCTTTCACACCCAGATCCTCCTGCATCACACAACTACCACGCTTTACCACTTTCAAGGCCAAGCAAATATTCAGAGCTAAATTGCTAAGCCAAAATAAGACATGGTGCATGGAGACTAAAAGAGAGTATTTATCTCTTTTACTTTCCCTAAGTGCAGGAGAAAGGATGGTTCAGACTGCACCACTAAATGTCATTTTGTGTGTTGGACACAGTTCCAGCTGGCACAGCCTTGAGCTGACCAAGGAAGGAACAGAAATGTCTCATGCAGGGAGAAGAATTCAGGGATTTTTGTTGTACTGTACACTCAAGACACCCCTTGCTTCTCCCACACAAACACCAGAAACTGCCACTTGTAGCATTTTTTGTTGTTTCAAGTGATCTTTATAATACTCACGCTTGGTTTTGTGAGTATTATAAATTGCTCAATTTTTCTTTCTTAAAAATAGCTGCTCCCTTTTACCTTCTTCAGCAAGGATGCACTGCTTGGAACAAGGGCTGCAGCAGGCACTGTGCACACACAGCATCTAGACAGACAAGGGGAATATAATGCAAGAAAGCACAGAAAAACATACTTGTTCACAGACTTAGATTTTTAGCAAGTCATTACCAAAACAAAAGGCTTTCATTCTCCCAATTATTCGTTAAAAATATGTTTTACACTAAGTACTCTCCCACTGAAATTGTTATTGAAAAATACTTTTTACCAAGAAGTTCAATTTCAGATGTGAGCAGCTTGCTCTGAATTGCGTAGGCAGCACGAGAACACTGCAGAAGTGTTAGTGCAGAAGTAACATATAAGTGCATGAATAATGTCTTAGTGATTTAACTGTGAAATATGTTCTTTTGGCATTCATAATTAGGGGCAGAACAGATGGTGAAAGCTTAATATGTCCATTAAAATAAATTATGTTGCCAGTGTTTCCTTAGTCTATAAAACTCTGATTGGGTTGGCTATTTCAGGTTGGTATTTTTTGTTCCCCTTGGAGTGGTTCCTGTGCATATGCTGGAGAGTATTTTGTATTGTAACTGCAGCACAAAGGGGAAAAAAAGAAATTCAATGGGGAATTCTGTCTGAGACTAACAACACTTTTAAGTGGGAGAACTCTGATTCAATTTTCTCCTCCCTCCCTTACAATCCTGTTCTTCACTAAAAGGCCTAGTTGTATTCTCCTTACTCTCTCACTGCATGGAAACAAATGCATGTTTCTTTATTTTCCTTCTTTAAATGATCAGTAAAACCAAAGGTCTGTTTTAGGTATTGTTGAGTTGCATCTCTGAAGTACAGCACGTGTGTTGTCTAGGCCAAGACTTGAAATACATTTACTTACTCATTAAGAACGAACAAAGGGTTATATAAAATAAGCACATGCTGTATTATTTGGAGTATTTTTAGATAATATTCTAAATAGAACTAATTAGAAATAAAATGATAGCAATAACAGAATAGAAGGTTGCAACTAACTCCTTTCTATATCTGGAAATAACTTCTAAGAGTTTAGAGCACTTATAGGATGTGCAATAAAATATTTTGCAAGAAACCAGTAGGAAGTGAAAATGGCTTTGAAACCTGAGCCAGTTGGTGCCTGGCAGCTGGAAAGCCACTTCATTGCCAAGTTCAGGCTTCCCTGAGCAGTGGCATCCAGGGACAGCCAAGCTGCAGAGCCTCCTGCACCAAACAGGGGAAGGAGAGGTGGCTTGAGGGAAGAGAAATTGCAACTAAGTTTGATTTACCCTTGATTTTCAAAAGAACCTTTCAGGGAAGAAACATGGACAGTCATGGATCAGGAGAAACTTCTAAAAGTAGAGTAAAACTGTGAAGGTCACCAATGAGCATGGCTTCACCACAGGACCATTAACATCATTCTTTGGGCTGACTCCTATCTTTGAAAAAAAATCTGTAATTTTATTTTTGGTGGGTTTCTGTCACATGTAATATAAACAGCAGGCATGGGTGAGATGTAGAGAAGATGGGGTTCACTTGGAATGCATAAATGATGTTAGATGTGTCAACTGCCATTTCTGCCTTTAAAAACTTCCCTTCAGTCTTTGCCATCTGTACCCTCTTTCTTTCCCCTGCCTGCAGACCTGCTGCTCCTCTTATCTCTTTGCACGCCTGTGTTGTGCCTGATAAAAGATTCTGCTTTGTGAAGTGCATATTAGTTCACTGCTTGCATTTATAGAAGCCATCACTGCTAACTACATTCTAAAATAACCTTTCCCAGAAAAATCAACTAGGGAAAATACTTAGACATCATATGAATATTATACTTTAGGATATAATTTTAAAAATAATCTAAACCTCACTAAACTATATTACATATTCAAAACTGAAATAGCATAGCTAGATATATATTAAAAAGAGTAAATAAACCATTCTAAATAAAAACAACAAAAATGTGGTTTAATTTGGAAAGACTCTATGCCAACAGAAGCATTGGAATAAACCCTCAAAAGTAGCTATTTGATTGCTATGAATAATAACTCTTTTTTGTACTAGAATCTCCATAGAATTTCCCTCATAGTTCCATCACTGCAAAACGAACTCTTAAGAGATTTCTCTGTTAGCAGGAAAAAAATCAACTAATTAGAAACTGTAACATCTTTGCCTTCATCAAACCTTGTAGTGAAGCCTAATTAAAATTTCCATTCAAAGCCAATTCTTCAGTAAGGGACAACAGGTAGGCAGCGTGACTTTTACAGGGAGGCTGGAATTTCAAAATTTAAACTGCTGTTGACTCTGAGAGATGAAGTGCCAGTAATGGGGAATGGCAAATGGGCAAATGAGAGCACATTATCCATAAGAGTAAGAAGAGGGGATGTGGTCCCTTTGTACTGCACATCATGAGAGTCTGTGCATCTTCTGGTGTTACTTCAAAGAGTAAGAACATTTTAGTAATTAAGGCCTCTTAGACACCAAGTTGAAAGGGATTCAGTTTTCATCTCCACCTTAGATTTCCTTTACAGTCTGGACCAAGTATTGTGCTTATTCCTAATCTTCAGACATACAGAGGTAGATATTTTCAAAAAAAGAGCAAGCAATTTTGTACAAATGTATGTGAAATGGCACAGGAAGATGGATTTGGTGAAGTTTTTACTGTCTCTTTGATAGCCCCATTAATTTTTATACTACTGCTAACTGGAAAACTGTAGCAGAGAAACCAAAGCAGAAGCACCACAAACTGAACTCTTTTCACAGAGACAGGAGGAAAATTGAGCAGTGGGAAGTCAGAACTATATTTGTATTATACATTATCCCACAGTTATCAACCAGCTCAGGTCCTTCACTAGGATCACTCAGAGGTAAAGACACTTATTCAAACTGTTACTTCAGTTAAAATTTCTACATGATTAAATTTGAATGCATCTCATAGCTGCAGATCAAAGTATTCATGCTGCTTTAGCTTGGGTTTTAGGCTGCATTATTACACTGTGCAAACAAATTTTTGTCAGAATTACAACGTTTCACTGCAAAGACAGTGTCATTCACATCAGTTTGGTATCCCAAAGCAGCCACTGGGATGGGAAACCATTACTTAATTAGAGAAAAACACGAGCTGACAAAGCAAGCCAATTAGTGTCGGCAAATTTTAATCTCAGCATATTTCATAAAGCAGCATTTATTAAGCAGAACACCCCTCCCCTTCTCCATCAAGCTATTAACAAAAGAGTGTCTCTAACTGCTTCCATGATATGGCCATTGTGTTTCAGATCAAGGCAACAGGATATGTGCTTTGGGAAGATGCACTGCAGGCAGGCAGAAAATGAGACAAGAAACTGTTCTCAGATACCTCTTTGTGTGTCTGCCAAAGCAGGACCTGAACCATTCAGAATAGATATAGATATGTATGATCTGATCTTCCACATATTTTAATTTCAATAAAAGTGAAATGTTAGCAATATGTCCTTTAAGGTAAAATACTTATTTATCTCCTAAAAAAAGATCAAACCAAAATAACAAAACAACCAAAAAATCCACTGCAACTTTGAGGTGAATAAAATTAATAAATGAGAACCAAACAGGGCATTTTGAATCAAGTCCTATGTCTCAAGAAATAGTCAGCACAGTGCTTAACCTACTACTGTAAGATTTTAAAGGCTTTAGCATTATTTTAAGGTCATTTTTTCAACAGTATTTTCTCATTCTTCAACTTTGTTTTCACACCTCGGCTGAAATTTGTCCAAATAAAATGTACTCAAGTACAGGAAAACCCCAAGTACACAGTAATTTCCTTCAAATGTCTCCAAAGCTTTACAGGAACTTCAAAATCGCAGAGAATGATAAATGCATAATTTGAAATATCAATATACATAAGAAGGGGCCTTAAGTAATTTCTCTTGCCCTGTTTTTCTACAGCACAGCTCCAATTTAATGTATTGAATCACGCCTGGAGTTTTTATAAGATGATTCTCCACAGGATTATTTCACAAATTAAAGAAATGTGTATTCATCCATTGGTTCTGAGGCCTAAAGCCCTCCCAGGAGCACCACAAAAGGAACATAATGTTCAAGAGCTGGATCACTGGTTGAGCTGATGGATGTGAAAACTCCTGTAGCTACATAGTAAGCTACTGGCTGCAGTTCTAAGAGTGAATAAATTATTTTAAGCTTGGTAGTAATTCATGCTCACAAAATGAGTAAGGGTACCATCTGTTCAAGTATAGACAATACTAAATTCTTTTAATTTGCTATTAAATTGCTCACTTTTGACATGGCTGTGTCACTGGTGAATAGTCCTTATATTGAAGTCCTATAGAAGCAGAAATTTACCTTTCTTGAACGATGGCAAGAAATCACCTAGGCCTATAAGCAAGATAGATGGAAATGTCATAAATAATTCTGCAGTAATATATGGGGGGAAATTTGAACTCTTAAAGGGGGAAAATGAAAAAGGAGGAAAGAAGGTAGTAAAACTACTTGGGAGTTTGGAATAGTTTCAGGTTATCTCAGCTGTTCTCCAGTGGTGTTAAAAGTCAGAATAAGCAGGGTATCCTGTGCCAGGAAACACAAGTATTCTGTATGCCCAACTTACTTCATTTCCATGTTTCTAATAAAAGCCTGAACTAACTCCTAAAGTTCTCATTCTTCTCCCTAGACACCTTCAGCCATATTTCCAAAGTAGTTTCAATAGTTTAAGGCTGGACATGATGTGCACACAAAGTATTTTTCATTTTATAGCCTATCTATGGTATCATCTAAAAGTAATTAATTTGTGCTGCTTCTAGAGAAAGTGGGATGATTTCCTATACTCCATAAATATTTTTACTTATTCCTACTGGAGAAAGATAGAAATTTCGTTTTAATGCCATTATTGCATTGGACAAAAGAAACTATTTGTGTAATAAGGACTGAGAAGAATGACCTGAAGTAGATTTGAAGAGCTTTATCATCCTTTTTCCTCTTCTCTCCCACAGGAAGGATGGGGAATCTATGCATTCCTCCTCCCTGTGCTGGTACTTTGCCAAGTCAGAGGAAATTAGTTGAGTCTACTACGCTTTACTATTCATATTACACAGTACAAGGCAAAATAGCTGCAGTGGAGAGTCCAACAGAGAACAGGAAGGTTTTCCATGGCCAAGCAAGTCCCTGCTTCAGCTCCAAAGTAAAAGCCAACAGAGTCTCCTGCAAAGGAGAACATTGGAAGAGGCCTAACCTGCTTACTAGATACAATAATAAATGGATGATCAAAGTCCTGTATCTCTAGCTGGTTGCTGGATAATAAATAAAATAGGAGACTAAGAACATTTTAAGGTTTTCACTTTAAAAACCAGATTTGTAAAAGTATTACTATTGTATTACTGTTAAGGGAAAAGGATGCAGTTCTTTGATGATGTGATCATGCCAGAGGGGTAAGAATATGATCTTTGTAGAAAGAAAAAGAGAAACTGCATTCACTAAAGCCAGAGAAAACATTACAGAAATTAGACACAATTTAATTAGAATTGTAAAAGAAGAATTCTTCCTTGGATATGATACAGAAAAGTATGTTACATTTAAGAAGGCATCTGAAAAGGGACATGGTAATTGCAGGCCTGAAAAACAGGCAGAAAAGTGTTCTTTTCTACAGTGGCTGTGAAAGGAAGTAACAGGAGTGTGGGGTATAAAGAGTTCTGGTTTAGAGGTGTGTTGGTCAGAGATTTCTGTTTTAGGAACACTGGGAGAACACCTAAAATCCTCAACAAAGGCAATGTCTGGAATAGAAGTGCAAGTATAAATCATCCACCAACTAAATATGAGATTAGTGAGACAAAGGGTATGGAGGGAAGTAAGAACAATGGACACTGTTGTACACACTTCTACAGGAAAAGAAAGACTCTTTGGGGAGGCATCTTGAAAAAATATTCAGGACCATAGAAAATAATACAGCCATGAAAGCCTGACTGCAGAGAGTACAATTTCAAGAAGAAAATCATGCTGGCAGTGTCAAAGACCCTTGAGAACAGAGCAATGGTTTTGATCTTTGACCACCAGAATGAAAAGTCTCAAATCAAAAAGCAGTTCTAAAGCAGTGTCATCTGAAGGCTGCATTTTGGTCTCACAGCTCCAAGAAGAGAACAATAGACCTGGGTTGGAAGGGACCTTAAAGATCATCTTGTTCCAGCCCCACTGCCACTGGCAAGGACACCTTCCACTAGAATAGGCTGCTCAAAGCCCCATGGTACACAAAATAAACTGATGTGATCAAGTGTTTTGGAGATTAAATTAGGTACTTTTACTTGCAATGCTACTTTTAATTTAAGTTTTCCATGCATACTTCCCTTCCTGGTTAGCAGCTCAATATCTCATATCAGGAATTATGTCACAATTTGGAAATTTTCCCCCTCTTTTTTAGGATTTACTCCAGACTTTTAAATTTCTCTGCTGAAAGGTGGTGGAAGCACTGCAGTTCCAGGAACACGGACAATGTTTCTGCACAAGCTGAACAAGATCATAAAGAAATTTCACCTACAGTAAGTGACACCATTAATACTCTAAGAGCTTTTTGAATAATCTTGCAATTACTACCACACCCACTGTTTAACTGTCCCAGTGTGACACCAGTGGGTTCTCAGAATCCCAGTTTGGCCAGGCCTCCTGTACCTGCACTGGGGGTACAGCAGAGCACAGAGGCACAGGGGCCTGAGAGCTTCCAGAATTCCTGCTGGGAATCCTCCCAGCCCTGAGGGATTCTGAGCTGAGGCTCCTGCCTGACCAGAAGGGACTGAGCAGACACTTTTCAGGCCCTGCAGATGTGTTTGAACATGTCTGAGATTATTTGCCCCAAGCCTACATGGAAATTCTCACTAAGAAGCAGAAAACTTTTCCAACTTGTTTTGTAGCTCTGTTGAACCCTCATCTCTGCAAGGGGAAAAAAAAAAGCTTTTCCTTTTTTTTCCTTTTCTTTCCTTACTAGTCTTGCAAAGAAATAGAACGCCTCAAAAAAGGTGAAACTGGGCTACAAAGGTGTTATGTAGGACATCTACATGTACAGCAAAATACTTCTCTCTCTTATCACACACTACAAACAACTTGATGTTAACTCTGAACTTTGTACAACAAAAATAGCTGAAATTATTGCAGCAGGAAGCAAGGAAAGTTCTTTTTATTTCAGTCAGTCTGTTTTTTCTGTCTGCAAGTTTTGTAATATTGGTCTTCCTCCTGTTCTTCTACAATTGATGCCGCAGTCATGAAAATAAAGAGTTCTTAGGCAACTAAAATAAGAAATTAAAGTCTTCTAAAAATTTTAGAAGAAGTGCCTTGGGTTTAGACATGAAAGAATTTCTAGAGCTGTGTTAAAAACAGAATTCTTTCAACAGTTAATATTCTATTTAATTATTTTGCTTTAAGATATGTAGTCTTTTATAACACACTCAGTAAATTATCTGTTCAGTTTTTAGAAGTCTGTGAAAGAAAGTTACAGCTAATACAGCACATTTCCTAGAAGCTGTACTCAAGATATTAATGCTTCCTACTAAAGTAATTATAATAGGCCTGAGTTCAATCACCTCTAATTGATCTTCTCATCATAACTTGCTTCCATAGCATTCCAAACACACTCTCTCTGCTTATTGAGATGCATTTCTTGTACAATAATATTATACAAGCTGCCATTTATACTTCACTGTACATTTTTATATTACTATATTATTTTATTAGAATGTCCTTGAGATCTACAGTTAGAGATCAGTTAATTTTCTCAAATCCTTTACACAGTAGGGCTTAAAAATACTTCAAAATTTGGCAGTGATAAGATTGAACCCTTGGGATTAATGCCAAGAGGTGGCAGTGAGCTGCTGTACCACTGCACCACACTGCAGCAATTTCCTGGGCTAACCCACAACCCATGGATGCACTCAGAATGAATAATCAGCATTCCAACGCAGGCATTTACAGAAATACTTCAGGTTTCCTAGCAAGCCTGATCTGAGGAATAACCCCTCACATTTCAGTCAAGGAAAGCTTTAGCAAGTCTGTATTTTAAGGATCAAGGAGGGAGTAACTTCCTTTTTAGAATGAGAAGGGCCTGTGCAGTGCTCTGTTTTGGCAGAACTGTTCATCCTCGTGTTGAAGCATGAAGTTACAGACAAAAATAGGGACTAATGCTCCCACAAACAGCAGGCTCACAGAGGGCAAACAGATGCAACCATGCTGAGATGATGCACAAAGGACACACTCCTCAAAAAGGCTTTAAAAACCTACTGGGTAATAATAATAATGAGGATGTGGTACCTGCTCCTTAAAAAGCATCCAACGTCTTCACAGGTTATACAGCAGTCCTGAGCAACCTGGAACTCATCCATGTGCAAATATATCTCAAGCTGATTATGGGTAATTAATTATGGGTTTATTATCATGATTAATTTGGGGAGCAGAGAGCTTCAGGAAGAGACAAGTCATTGCTTAGATCTCCCATAGAAAGAGCAGACATTTCATTTCTGACCAGTTACTCCACTGGACTTGAAAGATGGAGCACAAAAACAAAGTATGCTTTAAAGACCTTATGAATTACAGTTCCTAGTTGGGTTTTTCTTTATTTCACTGCAATTATTTTGAGGTACATTTCAGCAGGGACTCAGCCATAAAACACTGTATTGCCAAGTAAGGAGCACACAGGAACAAAAGAAACAAAATTGAACTTTACTGTACACCCCAGTAAACACTAGGTCTACTCGATTATATGCTGGTAATAATAATCTTTTTTCTAACATCTAATAGATATTTTGCCTATTGTTAGGAAAATCAATATGTCATTTGACTTAGTGCATTCTAAGTAGTAAATTAATGCAGATTTTAAACTGTACACCAATCCTGATCCATTAATGCAAATTTTAAACTGTACACTTTTTCTGATTACTACACTTGAATATTTGTTACACTACTGGAGAACTCATCTAGCAGTGAATTGCACTTCCTTGACAGAACTGCTGTGTTCCACTACACAAAACATTGAAACATCTGGGGCCTGTCAGGAATACCATGCTTTTTTAACAATGTAACTATTATATTAACTAGGAGGATTCTTAAAAATACCAGTAGCACACAAACATTTGAGGGAGTATCTATTTTGCTGTTAACTCTTTCCTTACTTGAACTTTTCTAATTTTAGGATCAGAAGACTTTGAAGTTAAAAGTGACAGTTGGAACATTCAGTGTTCTTCTAACTCTTCTGGTATCCCATTTAGCCAGCTAGAGACACTGCCAGCTTTATTCTACTTTCAGTGTAGTATTTTCCTTTCAAAATCATGGACCCCACCTCTCTAGAGTCAGTGCAGTCTGATGGACAAAGCCTTTTCTATCTCTTGATTCATTTTTCCTAGGGGAATTCATCCATCTCTCATCAGTCATCATCCTTTATCACCAATTTTAGAACAGAATTGCTGAAAACACACACAGAGTTATACAGAAAAGGATACTTAAAGTCAACATATAATTGAACTTTAATGAAATTTTAAGATAAAATAATTAGTCTTCTTAATATTTTCCAGAAATGGATTATGTCATCAGTGTTGCTGGGGGTATGGATTCAAAGTGTAGTTCAAGAGAAAGGGATGGGTATGAACACAGAGGGATCTTAGAAATAAACTGAAATAAGAAGTAAATATTTCCATACATCATGCAAGTCTTAGTAAGTAAATGGTGCCTGTGTACATTAGGTGAAAGAACAGATATTAATCTGGAGAATCTCAAATACCTGTAATTCTCATACATCATCAATTCTTTTTAGCCTGTTAAGATTATGATGAGATGTCTCTCAAAACCCAAAGTGTTCTGATTTGCCTCTGATACATATTACTGTGGTCACTGCAAATTTTAAAAAGGCAGACTAAGATAATTCTGTTTCATCAGTTCCACTTCAAACCATAGTCACAAGCCATATATTCTTATTTATTTTCATTTTCCCATTCAGCTCAAGCTGCAGCCCAAATACATCACCATAAACTGCAAAGTGGGAGTCTGGGGAACAAACATTTCATAAATGTGCACAAAAGGACTACAGCACTTTATTAAAAATAAATGCTAGGCTTCAGTAATAAAAAACCCCTTAATTGTATCAATAATGTCACCTTTACTACATGAGCAGTGAAACTTGAAGGCTCTAAAATTGCTCAAAGGATTGATGATTAGCACCTAAACAGGTCTTAAACTATCAAACCCAGTGTTTTCTATTCTTGAATTGGTAGCTGCCATCTTGAGAAAGATTTCTTTGCACCCAAAAACACAGGTATGGCAAGCAGTGAGAAGAAAATAAACCAGCTGCTGCTCTGCATAGAAAATCACTGCATGCCACTAGTTACAGATAATAAAGGAACCACTGGAAAAAATCCACTACATTATACCCCAAACCACTACTGTTTACACTCTCTGCAGTGTAAAAATAACCAATGGCATCTAATCACTGTTGTCCAGGTCTGCAGATCTGCATCCAATTTGATTATAGTGCATGACAAATGAGAATGCAATTTGCAGTTTCAGCCAGCCTGACAGACTGAACTGCACTCCTGCAGCCCCTAAACAGCATCTTCTGTTTGGTCAGGACAAGCCTGAGCTGAGATTTTTCTTTTCTGTACTTTTTCACCTTTCATTTAATCTCAGGTGGATTGCAACCTTTTCCTCAAAATTCTTTCCCACTGAAATGATGGCATGGTGCAGAAGAATTAGCTGAATAGCTCAGTAAAGGCTTTTCTTAACATGACTGCTGTTATTTCACATCTGTCAGGAGTACAGAGGTCTGGGTCAGAGCAACTGAGTAAAGAAAGGCAGAAATGGAGCATATGTATAAAGCAGCTTATCAGAAACAAGCAGCAGAGGCAGCTATGCCTTCAAAACCTATTTGCAACAGATCAATTAAGGAATTAATGCTTTTTCTGTGGAATTAGAAAGCTAATATAGGAGGATGGCTGACTAGAAAGCTATAGGACAGAAAAAGACAGCAACCCAAAGTACAAAGTGCAAGTCAAATGAAAAAATTTTGTTCCAAAGCAGGAGCCCACACTGCAGGCACTTAGCTCCTATTCTTACCATAAAATCAAAGTGTACGTTAAGGAAATCTGTAATTAATAGTGTCTTCTATGAAACTACAGTAAATGAAAGCTAATCAGAAGAGCAGCAAGTGAAATATGGTCACTCCTTCAAGGATAATGTTCCTGTTCCAAAGATATATGAGCTGCTTGCTTAAAGGGAGATGCAAAGTCATGCAGGAGAGCCCAGACCTCCTCTTGTCTCTCTGAGAAGAATTAAAGCACTCTTTCCATTTAAATGTAAAGGTGCTTCTGCAGTAACAAAATACTAAATGCTGTAGAATTACCTCGTCTGAATTCACTGATCAACACAGTAAATCCTAACTGGTGGAACACTGACAAAGGCAAGCCCAATTGGCACAGTGCTTTGTGATTCAACTGTGCTATTTATCCCTTCTGAGATTACACAGGGCATGGCCAGAGCTGCCTCCTTTCACAAGCACTGATCACCTGGACAGGGTTACAGTTCAGTATTCCTACATCACCGAATTCCTAAATCATTTGATACACTGTTTTTATCACTATTCTTCATCACATTTCTCCCACAGATAGAAAACTCCAAGAATAGTCTTGGCTAAAGAAGGTGGCAGTGAAAGTGAATGAAAGGACTGTCAGTTTTTTCTGCCATCATCTCTGTTAGATCCACAATATCTGACAGAATTAATTACTGGCCGTGTCCATGCCTCATCCCAAAGCTAAGAGCCAATCCTAAGCACCACTGTCCTTAACACAACTGAATGTCTTTGCTGCAGACATCAATTAAGGATGACACATTTCCATCAGGGTATGTATGGCCCAGTGACACTGCACAAGAATTCAGTAGGAAGGAAAGGCTTATTTCTATTTTTTAAAATTATGATTGGTTTGAAAATGAAATCTAAAACCTAAAAGGAGTTTCAATGCAGAGCAGCTGTGTTTTCACAAATGTAACTGGAGATATTCCTCAGGCAGAGATATTTGAAGCCCAGGTGAAAAGACTCAAGAGCATCTCTTTCTGTGGAACACACACACATTCTCTCAAATAGAAGAGAGTTGTTAATTCATTTTTTTGTCTGTGTGCTTAAGAGGCCACATTCTGTGTTTATCTAGACTGCATTTGACAGCTACATGTCAGGTAATTATTGAAATCCATTAATATTTCCTTATGGTATTTTTCTGAAGCTTCTTCCTAGGAGGCACAACACAAATATTCTTAGGATGATCATCAGATGCAATTGGTCCTAACAGTCACTCACAGCTATCATGGTATTATTTCAGATGTACTTCCTGGCTGCAGTTACAGGGCTCTCTTTCCTCTTCTTTTAGTGAAGAATAAATTATAAGTCTGTTTTGTTTTAAATCAGACAGCACTGGAAACAGCATAATAAGATATGACAGGTTGTAGCAGAAGTCAGCTCCTGAGAATTCTCTTATTTCCTCATGCCAAATCTGAAGATGCCATAAACTCAAATCCTCTATGCCAGCCATAAAATTTTAATTAGCTAAACTAAAAATACTGGTACTATTTACCACTGTTCTTATTTATTTCTTAAACTGCTGTACTTAAATCTACTAAAACAGATTGCATATTGCAAAGGCCATCAGTTGTACAATGATATTCTATTTCAGCATACACGTGAGCATCCTGTTCAGCCTCATTATAATTAATCAGTAATCTAGTCTCTTGTTTCTCACTGCCAAATGATAAATTAACTACTAGCTACATTCATGGATGGAATATTAATTTATACAATGCCCTGGGGTACTTCTGGGTGTAATAAAAGATGCTTCATGAACAGATCTCATTCAAAGCTTTAGTAGAACTGTGGAACAAAACAAAGTAAACCTAGTGAGGATCAGCTGTAACTGTATGAAAACAGTAGAGATCTGTATCAGCAATTGTAGTAAACACCACTGAGATATAAAAATTACATGGGGACTTAGCATGGAATAATGAATTCTTTTAAATGAAAAAACTCGAGTACCTTTCCATGCAAAGAATACTTCCTGCAGGTTTGTGAAGAACACTTTGGATTTTCAAGGTCAAATTATGTTGTCAGGGCATAGCACTGTACATGTTTTGTGCAATGGGGAAATTTGCCAGTTCTAGTAGTGAAGTGATTTTTTTTCCCCAGTTGCTCTGTATGATCTGCTCAAGCTTCCCATTACATGCATGAGGAGAGCAGATGGATCCAGAGGTTCTGCCTCAGGCCTTGGCTGTTTCCCCATTCCTTACATGCTGCAGGCTTTATCTTGCAGGGGTTTTCAGCTTTCTAGTGCATGAAAATGACCTTTGCACAGGTGCAGAAATAATACACAATTTGTTTGCCTCTTCCATAGCCTTCCTTCTGATTTATCTGCATTTTTTCTAGCCTTTTACTGTCAGAGAAGACAAAGTCTTATTTTTTAAATGGGGGAAGAGAATTCCATAAAATACTAATGATCTCGTGGTACTTGGTAGTACCAAAACATGTTTAAGATGCATTATATTACGAAATTACAGTATAACAGGACATACATTTTTTATTTAGTAGCTCTGAAAACATAATAAAACTTCAAAGGGGAAATTTTGTCCTCTGTTGGTTTTTCACAGTCCAAAGAAAACTAAATACAGAATGACCTCTTGGTAAGACTGTAATGGGGACTGCAGCCCCCTGTAAAATTCTAGACTGCATTTTCAAAGCTCACAACATCCCAGCTCAGAATTATCAAATCAAGGCATTTGGTCAAAATGATTGAATTTTGAGCCTATCAGCAATCCAGAATGGCTCTCACAGCACAAGAAACACAGCATAGGAAAATGCTTGCCAAGAACAGGATGAAAACCTCTGAGAAAGAAACAGGATTATTTTCAAATTTCTAGCACAATAATATTAATCATTATGAAGCTTTCTCTCATAGGGATTTTTTTAATTCCTCATTCTGAAGTCAATCACTGCACCATATAAAATAATTTCAAGCTTTAATTATAAAAGAATAGGCAACACATTTGAAAGCAGCATAGAGATTTAGCTAACTCAGGCATTTCAAGCAAGGCTCACATTTTGATTTCACCTTCTGTTCTCACATTTTAATGTTTCAGGCATCCTGCTTTTTAATCAGGTTATCACTTATTGCACAGTAAATGTCCAAGAGCTCCTGCTCTCCCTGGACCCAGCAGTTCTTTCTCAGGCACCACAGGATCAGACACTGGGACAATCTCAACATCCAGGCTTCTACAGGGAATAAAGGATTTATTTATCAAGCACAGAGTATGGAGCTGCTCCTGCAGGAATATGAATAGTTGGTCTCTATGGAGTGTAAAACTTCAGAAGAGCCACAGCAGACACATTTACAGGTATTTATCTGAGGTATCATGAGACAGGCTTGACAGGAGACTCAGCCACATCTTTGTTCATCACCTCTGCAAAGACTTAGGGGTCTCATCAGGCACACAGAGCACAAGTTTGATTTAATTCAGATGCAAGGTTCTTGGAAGGAAAAAACATTGGATATGGGCTTTTGAACTTCTGCTGTTCTTTTGAAAAGTTAATCACCAAATTTATCAGTAAAGGACACAAGAAAACAGCATTCTTCATCAAATATGCATCAAACTAAGGGAGGGCTCCTGAGGTGACCCCTCAACAACCCACCAGGTTAGCATTACCTATTCTATTTAAATTTACACAAACCCCTGGATCTATCATATATAATGTTGATTGAATAAACAGTATTAGTTCATCTGAGATAAAGTTCATTAAATTAATAACTGCTGGATGTTTCAGTTATCCAGCTATCTGAAAATCAAAGTCTGAAGATGAGGATTTATAAATTGCAAATGAAAGAACTAGTCCCCAGTGATATCAGGCAAATGAACAGCATGTTGGTAGATGTTAAATCCTAAAGCATAAATAATCTCCTTAAACCTACATCTGTGAAACTCAACAGTGAACTTACAAAAATATCTGTCCTTTATGCTCAACAGAAAATAATTTCAGCAAAAAAAAGATGAAAAATAGGGTAGCCAAAATGCTCTTCACTATTGGATTGTTGGATATAGAGGATCTGGGTGGAATTGACTTGATTTGGTTGGAAAATAAATAGCCTACAATCCTACAATTTGCAATGCAATTTTCAGCACAGTATTTAATCCATTAAAAAGAAGCAATCAGTTATGGACAGATCATCTACACTAACCAGAATATTTTAAATAATGATATCATCATTTATCCTCAGTTAGGGCAGGTGGAGTTTTTCATTTAGGGCGTTGGAGCTCCTTTGAAGTCTAGTTCTCAGCAGCTTGGTTTTTTGGTTGCACAGACAGATCTTTTGCTTTCCAAAAAAGTACCAAGCTTACTTACACAGATGTTTAAATCTTCCAGCTGTAACCTGCTCTGTATACTGAAGGACTAGGATCTTCTATCAGGAAGAGTTAATTAGTAAGGGGAATGTTTAGATAAAACCTATTTAGGGATCTATTTCCAGATGTTTCTGTAGTGTCACGCTAGGTAAAATGTAAATTGGGTTGATCCAGGCTGGGGCTTCTGAGATGTAAACTGTCTCTACTATTGTATTATCAATACAAAGAACAACATTTGAAAAAAGTCTTCACCAAGTCGGTGAAAAACACTCGCCATTAAATTTGTTACCTAATTTGCCCATTTCATGTAACAAACTGTATTTGGTCTGATGTGGTTTATGCACTCCCATCTTTCTCCCAAACCAATTTCTGTAATTCCATTCTAAAGGAACCAAAGAGGTTATCTGCTCCATATTTATACCAGCATCCACAGATGTATGGCATTAGGGTAGGGGGTTTCTGATATCAAGCTGAAGAGCAGGAATGCCTTCAAGTCCATATTTGTGTTCACAGATCCAGGACTGTAGCTACATTTATATGCAAAGCAGCAAACCCCATGCTTGGTTACTCAGACACTCCAGCAATGACTGCCTATAATTTATAGACAGAACATGACAAAGTGCCAGTTATGTAAAGAGCTTTGAGCAGATAAACAGACTAGGCTATGCAGATTTCTATCTGTGAAACTGCAATACCAAAGACAGTCTTCTTTTATTTTGGAGAACTGAGCTAATTTTTTTCCTTCTTTTCCCCCTCAATATCATCATTGCCTAAACAGAAGGTTCCAAAGTTTCATTTCTTTTCTGATGCTACATGAAGCAAAACCAACATTCATCTTGGATGAAATAAAATATGCAATTAGCCCACAGTTAAAGGATTCTTTGAAAAAATGAGACTTTGGCCATCTCATCTGTCTACTCTAGTTTGAAAAAGTTTTTCAGTAAAGGTGGAAAAACCCTTTTCAAGAAATCTGCGGGTAAAGTTCAAGAGAAATTATTGATTTCTCAGACTTTTCTGTGAAACTGTAGGTATTAACTCTGTGTTTTAAAATGCTCCACTTACAGCTAGGAAGTGAGGTATCAGTAGCTGTGTAGGATCTGATGCACAAGTCTTATCCCATTAGATCCTAATCATTTGTAAAGGAGAAAAGAGGCATGTGGATCTTATCTAGTTGGAGAAGTTGTTGAAAACTGAAGAACTGATCTTCATCAAACAAAGAAGGGGGGGAAAAAGGCAATCTCTTTGTTTACCCCTTAAGTTTATTCCCTATCTTGGGTGATTCTGGTAAAAAAAAATCAAGGTACTGAATATTTCTCAAAGTCTCTGACCATCTTTGGAAAAAAGCATCTTGATTTTATGTGATTTCTGTAAAAACACAACAGAATCTGTAGGATTCAAGCCTGATGCTGGGAAATGATACCTTAACTTAATCACTCCTGAGCATAGTTCCCCTTACACATCAGCCTTCTGAAGGTCTGAGAAAGCATTCATTATCCCTTGGGCCTTCATGATGAAAACTGAATGTTCACCTCACTTCTGCCAAGTCATTATAGGGAAGTGCAACTGTTTTAAATGAGATGGTAGATCCTGCTCCCTACAGGTGCCTGATAAAGCTGGAATACTGTGGTTATGAAAATAAGAGTAAACAGAAATATTCCAGCAGAAATGGTAGCACAGATTGGCAGGAGCCTTTGGCAGTTCATACCAGGCTATTTGTATCTTTTTGGTCCCTTGGATCCTGGACTGTGTGCATGTCACTCCTCCATGTTCATTAGCTCCATGAAAGCACAGGAGATGATAGCTGGCTATCTCTTCTTTGTCCTCTCTGTCATCCTGTGCACTGCCAGAGATGGGAGCACTGAGAGTTCTAGTGATCTGTCAAAATCCTAAATATGTGGAGGGTTTAGCCTGCATTTGGGGCTGATTTATTTTTCTTTTTCTTCACACACAGGTACACAGGCTTTTCCTATCAGTATCTGACAGGCTAAGCAGGCAACAGTGCAGCTCAGAACAGGGAGAATTTAGAAAACTCACTGTTATACAAAATTCTAAAAAGTATTTACACAGCTTCAGCCATTCTCATGGACAAAGTGTACTCTGTGAGTGAATAAGATGCAGTGTCAGCAGGGTTAATTAGATCTGCAGTTGGCCTAAACAAGAGATTAGGTTTTGACTGCAGCTGGCTTAACTGCAGCATGTAAAATTATGGCATTATAGAGAAAAAAAAACCCTCTGTGGATCAGATCTTTTGGAGAAAAGGCACAAATTCTGCATTGCAAGGTTCTTGTACCCCAAGGTTATAGCTGGGTAGCAGTATGGAACACACACACAGCAAGCCTCATGCTCCATACCTGACACACTGACTAGCAAAGGACATGGGGAATATTAATGAAATCATATTCTCTAATATTCTGATATCTTTAGAAATAGATATATTTAAAAAGCCACTGTGAAAACAAGAATTTCCCCAGCATTTTATATCATTTGTTGTAAGATTAAGTTTTGCATAATGCATTTAAATAAGCATGCATTTCCTGGGTTCTCAGTAAATGTACCTACGCACTTGGCTAACACTTTCAAGAATTAGCATTTTTCCTTTAAAGATGAAACAGTTGAAAAATCACTGAGGCATCGCATTGGAACATTGTGGGTCAGTCTATTTTGTAGTTATCTATGCATTTTCCAATTCAGAACTCTGCATCTCTCATCACTAAACATGCAGTAAATAGCTACTGAAGCAAGAATGTAAATGGCAGTATGAGTCTTGCTGACTTATTCAGTAATTTCATTACTTGTTCATACACAGACTGGTTTGTCTTCAACTGATGCTCAAGGCAATAGGTATATAAATTTTAATATCTGGTTTAAAGCAAGTAATACCTGCAGTTGCATAAATATATAGATATATGACACAAAGTATTATGGCTAGCAGAATATGATCCTTAGAGACCTCTAATTATATAACTGTTCTGCCGATTGGGAAAGTCAACTGTAGACTAATTCCTCTAACAATTGGAACAATTTCTACTTTTCCATCATAAGGTCAACTCTGTTTCACCTTCTTAAGCTTAATTATTATGGTCTGAAAAACTAACTACCCCCATGACAGTCTCCTAGTGATAACCAGAAGCTCCTGCTGCAGCAACAGGCAGCCAGAGCCACAGCCAGCTGGACATTCCTGGGGACAGGAGCACTGCAGGGAAGGCTGCAGATCATAGCAAAACTGAAGTCTTGAAAGATGCTTGAGCTGCACCCAGTTCAAATCAAAGGTCAACCTCCAGCCACTTAAAAATATGCCACAGTCCCTTAATAATAGAAATTGTCCACCTTGAAAATAACAACTGCCTAACACTGTGTGCACCTTTCCTGGGCTCTCCCAATGGGGTGTTGGCAGCTCGAAGGCTTCCCAGCAGGAACCAACTTTGTGCCATCATATGCAACCTAGCACTGCAAGGGTATAATCAACTTCTGTGCCTCCAGATAGCAGCCCCTTTACCACATGCAAACCCTGAGAGTCACATTATATTTTCCTTTCCATTTAATTCTTCATCTTGTATTTGCTAGAGTACCAGCTTTCAGCTGGGGGCAAATAAATCCTAAATTATGTGTGTTGTGGAAAAGTCCATTAACCAAGATTTCATTATGTTAAGTATTCTGCGGGCATTCCTGCCACAGAGAGCTTAAAAATCTATACATTTACAGAAAATGAAAAATGAATAAAGCAGACTTTGGGGAGTATGTTTAAAAATCAAATACACCCCCACTCCCACCCCACCCCCATGACACAGGACTAGTGAAGAAAACAACGATGAAAATAGAGCAATAACTGCAAAGCCATCCTTTCATAGTCTCCAGAGCAGAGAACTTTTTATCCAAATGCTATTCATATTTACATAGGCAAAATATTTAATATGTTAATCTAAAAAAGGTAATTATTTTTACCTTTATAATGTAACCCAGCAAGAAGGTTAACAGCAAAACTCAACTAAATAGCAGAACCAAATTAAGATTTTCCAGTTAGGTACATTAAAGTTATATTCTTCAATAATTACAGATATACCTATTATTCAGGTTTTCAGTAAATGGTTGGTCTGTGTGTTATTGATAAAATCCACTGTTTCACAATCTTTTGCTACCATAATATGAGGTTATATTGGCCTGATACCACTTTTTTACACTATTCTTTTTCTCTGTCAGATTAAACAGAAGATACCAAACTGTGAAGTATATTTAGATAGGCCAGTCTTTTGATCTAAATGCCTTCCACCATGGCATCCTAGACACTTGGCTGGCTGATAGGCTCCACTACAATAGATGTTTAGTTTTTTTAATCACCTCAATTTCATTCAGGATTAATTAAATACACTATGGTGTTTAGTTAAGTTCCATATGTATGGTAAACTTTACTATTGAGGAATTTCTGTTTGACCTTCCCCCATTGCTTGTCTTTACAAGGCATGAGGGTCCCTCAGGATGATCCTGTGACGAGGAGCCTGGCACACAGCTCAGGCACAGGAATCATCCTGCTGAGCTCCAGGGCTGGAGAAAATGGGAGCAAAGTCAGGGGCAGCCTGAGGAGATGACAGTCAGTGTGACCAAGCTGTCAGCTGGTCAGAGAGGGTCAACCTCAGCTGGCAGCCACAGCTCCTCAGGAGTTTATCTGATGAGGACAGAGTAAGATCTTAAAGACAATATGGATTTCATCCCGTCAAGAAACAAGACTCATTGTGCCAAGGCATGGAAGGTTGGGAAACAAAAGCTGTTTATTGCTGCTCTGAGTTTCCCACCCTTCCAGTGGGATTTACCAATATGGTAGTAGGTTACTACATTACTTAATTACTACTTCAAATAGGAATATCATTGAATAGAGGAAAGTGTGCAACACCATGGACTATTTACTGATAAAACAGCTGGTTCAGAAATTCTGGATGGCATTTGGCTTGTTTATGTTTATCGTGAGTGTTTATAACAATGTTAAGTACCATGAGAGAGAAAACTGGTAACTCAAGCTTAGTTCATTCAAACAGATGCTGGTTAATATTAAGGAACTTGTTTCTACTACAATTGCTGTAGCACTGCCAATCACAAGAACTCCAGAATTAAAGGTATCACACTGTCCACGAATGTTTAAAGTACACACTCACAGTATCTCCATCCCTGGTGTGTGTGTAAGTATAAGCTCAAAGCTGTGATTCTCACACACCAGCAGCTGGAGCCTAAACTAAACCATAAAATATCATAAGACTCCCAACACTAAAAATGTTAACAGATCTAAGTTAAATCAATGTTGGCTCAAGAATAAGACAGGTATTTTACTGAACTGTGATTAAAAACTTTAAAAACAAATACAAATATATGCACAGAAGGAAAATAATACAGTTGCAATGGTATAATAGTGTTGTAATAAATAATTCCCCTCTATTTTTCCCCAAAGTCACTATCTGTTAGTTTGTGGGTCAGTTATAATGCATAGGAGTTGAATAATAAATGGAGGACAAATATCAAATTAAACACATGCTATAGAGATCATTTATTATGACTGCAGATAGGTGTGGACTAGATGTGGTAAAAACCTCCAGGTGGTTCCTTTCCAAGTACTGAAAACAACAACTATCACAACAGATACCTTTTACTTGGTGAAAACCGAGACTTCTACCTTCCACTGAAAATAAAAACTCCTTAATTATTAAAAAAAAAAAAAAAAAAACACACAAAAACCAACCAACCAAACCAAATACCAAGCAAACAAAAAAATTCCCACCAACACAACTGACTTAAAGACACATTCCTGATACTACACAGTTATTTTCATAGCAACTCTCCCATCAATAAAGCAAATAACCATTAACCAAGTAAAGAATTCTGCCACAAACAACCTTCATAATCCTGGAATCAGCAATACAATGCAAATCACTATTTATTAGGAAATGTTCCCTTCCAGGGTTCATTTTATGTCTCTAATGCAGCACTGAGCATGGAATTTCTAGTCACCAACAGAATTCCTTTCCTTTCATTCATCTAGTATGCAACAGCTCTTATCTCCTGGGCCATAACATGTCAAATACTTCTACATAATTAAAGCCACACTGATTGACTGGCTAAGAATATCACAGGGATAAGTTTCTTTTTAAAGCTGACTTATCTCTAATCAAGAGCCGTCTTCCAGTAACATAAGATTTTGTGTCTAAAGGACATTTTATATATATCTACACACACACATATATAATGTTCCTTTCTCCTCTGCAATACATCAATAACAAGAAAATATCATCATACTCTGATTTCCCTTTGTCGTGTTAAAAATTGAGAGGACAAAAGATGGCAAGAGGCACTTAGTAAGGTAGGCAAAATGCGTATTTTTTTAAAGTATGGAAACTATAATCAATGTTCCTCCTTTGATATAAACGTTTATTGCATTGCCAAACAAAAACTGTTCATATTTCACTGGTTCATTCATATCTGAGATTTGTTGTGATGGTGGGGTTTATTTAGGAAAGAAAATTAAAATCTGTAGAGGCCAAAAAACCCCAAACAAATTGGTGATGAGGCTTATGTCTTTTCAGGTTATTTTATATTTTAATGTACTGCTAACAGTTCATTCTTTTTAAATACAAATCTAAGGGCAAATTTAAATATCAAGGCAAGCAATCTGGTAGCATGGCAACAACGTGCTATGCTGCATAGTAAGAACTTGGAACCATGCAAGTCTGCTCCTTTCCTATACCGGATCATTTCATAAGAGCAGAAATATTTCTGTTCTTTGTGTAACTGCCTTCATGATTATTCATCTTTTTGAAGCTGTAGTGGTCTTAAAAACTCAAGACAGCACAGTGACCTTGTGAAACCTGGTACCAGTTAGAATGGGCATCCTAACCAGACACAAAAGCTGCAGATTAAAAGAAAAAAAAAGGACAAGAAAAAAGGATAAGTTTAATAACAGTGTTTAACACAAGATCGCATTCCCAGGAGAGAGATTTGGTATGGATTTAGGGAGCATAGCAGCTCTGAAGCAATCCTGCTTCTGCATGAGAAACAAGCAATTCCATCTCCATGCACTCCCCCCGATTGTTGAAAAGGCATCTCTCAGCTTTCAGAGTATGAGTTTTGAGACCTATTTTAGGATTTGACTAAACCAAAAGGGTGCACTTGCCCTTGCACTGAAATAATTTTTGTGGTAGCTGGTATCAGTGATTCTTGAGAGTAATATCAATTTACTGATATCATTTCACTCTTTGTGATGGGAAAAAAATTTAAAATCCTATGTCATTCTAGAAGAGAATCTGGTCTGTGCAACACTCATTCTCTTCAGTTAATCCAGTAACTCAGGCATATACTACCATGTTGCTGGAGCAGGAAAAAGCAAAGTTAACTAACACTTCTGATCTTCTCATCTTGAAGGGCACACTGGGTGACAGAGAGTCCAGCCAAGCACCTTTGTTTCTGGGTAGTGGACAAAGGCAGAAAAGATGTGGATGGCATTGTGGGAATATGATTTTCTTTATTATTCTTCACATAAACATCAGCTGCTGCACTGAACCTGAGCAGTGAATGCCAAACACAGCTGCTCCTTCTGGAGGTTCTTACATGACTGCTCAGAAAGGTGCTGTCTCTGTGGGACTTGTGCTTCTCACCACACCTTCCATGTTACATAACAGCCCTTGGCATTTTGGACTCCAGTGGTTAAATCCATGCCTGCTCCCTCACCAGAACACTTGTGGTGAGTGTTACAGAATTATTGTTTGGGTTGTGACCTGTTTGTTGCTGGTTTTGTACATTTAAGATAGCAAGAAGTAAACGTGCCTGCTATAACCACATTGTAAATTCTTAGCTAAATCCAACCTCTGTACTCAGGTGAAAGACTTATAAATCTTTCTGTCTTACTTTTAATCTTCATTTAATTAATAAATAAAATAAATCTTACACTAAATCTTCAAGTGTCAGATCCTGTGAACCCTTAACACAAAGGTAGAATACATACACAAGGAAAAGGTCAGGTCTCTCTTGGAGAATATTTCAGAAATAAAATGGATTTCACTCCTCAAAAATTATCAGGGTTACAATTGATTTGGAAGAGGAACTCATGCAAAGGTTGTAGCTGAGAAGTGCATCTGTGAAGAGGATCTCTCAGAAAGTAAAGGGAATGACAGCAATCTGGAAATAATGCAAATTGGTGACATGCTCACAAATATTCCTAACATCAGTGCACAAAACAAAGTTCAAAAACTCCTTCAGTCAATTAATAGAATGGAAATATTCCATCTGCCTTTTAAGTAATAAAGCAATAAAAAATTGTTTCTGTGTGGCTGAAGCTTCATTATTAAGTCTGTACCTAGGAGGGCTATTTTCTGAAGGAAACTTTAACTCAATAATTCAAACCAGACAACTGTCCCAAGATACTCCTCATGCAGCTCCCACTGGAAGCCTGGGCTGGTATCCATGGATGTCTGCATTGCAGAAGTACCACTATTCGAAAATCCTTATCTAGACTGCAAACCTCACATGGTTATAACTGACATATTTTGTATACCTTTTTGCCAACTTTCCTTTTTTCTCCTTCTATTTCAAAAGAAAATGATCCCTTCATGCATGAGTATATTCAAGAGTATGCATCTCCAGCAATATTTCATGTAACCTTGTTATCTGAGAATAATGACAGTTTTTCCTAGTCATCCCTACCTACAGGGCTTCTAATTCTTCCTCTTTGGCTTAGGTGGAAGCACCCATTAATCCCAGAGTTTTCCATACCAGTCTTTGCTCAGCTCTAACTCACTCCTCTTGAAGTGCAAATCACCTTCCTCTGCTGCAGCATGTGAATGAAGACAGTAAGGACTGCAACAAAAAAAGGAATGTCATGTACTCAAATGACACTGCATTTACCTACCAGCATCAGAAACAAACACTTCAGTCCATGTAAGTTTTTACCAGCTGTGCAAGGCCTTACTTTCGAAAAATAGTATTGTTAGCCAGGAAGTTCAGATAAAATTCAGAATTCAAATGAAAGTCCTCTTCTCATGGATGCCATGACAAAGCTTAAGAGATGCATTTTCAGCTCCTGCAGACAGCACAAGCCTAAAGCACCACACACTTCATCAATCACATGGTGCTCTCCTGAGCTGCTTCTCATGCAGCTCTCATGGGTCCTCAGGAAAAAAAAAATATTACATGTAATACTCTTCCCAGTAGACTAAAAGCATTTGCCAGTAATTATAATGAGCATTTGACTCAGCGACTGCAAATTTTTTGAGTGCCTAAAACCCAGTGAATTCTGATTCTGCTTTCAGTTCTTCTCTTAACTTGTGAAGCACATGTGACTGCATCAGTGCTTTATTTTCTCCAGATGTAACAACTACCATTTCATCTCTTCCACAAATGTTACAAGGCTTTAATTGCTTCACAGTAGCGCCAAAAGACGCCTGCTATAAAAGCTCTTGCCTGCAAGTACTATGCTCATCTTTTTGAATATTTCAAGCAAATATCTCTTCCTTGGGAGGCTTATAGTAATGTATTTGTTTGTATTAATGTAATGTACTGGTAATACAGGTAATAGAGGTTAATGTATCATATTGATACTGTATTCCATCTTTGCTGAGTGAGACTGCATGGATTAGTCCTAGAATGGAAGCTCTAAATCTTTCTAAAAAAATCTGACTTCTGTAAACATGTCTACTTCTTGTATCATGTAGAGAGGCACAAACAGGATCATACCAGTTCAGGTTGTTAAGAATGTCAGAGATCTCTTGTCCAACATTCTACTCAAACCAAGGTCATCAGTGAGCTCTGATCGGTTTGCTGAGGGAATTATCCAGTCTGGTCCTTAAAATCTTTAAGAACAGAGACCGTACAACCCCTCTGGCTACCTGACTCCATGTATGATTGTCCTTGTGGGGCAAAATACTTTGCTTGCATCCAGTCTGAACTTTTGTTTCAACATATGCCTTTTGTCTCTCATTCTCTGGCCCATGCCACTGGGTTGAGTCTGGCTCCAGCTCCCTGAGGAACTCTTTATAAGGACTGGAAGTTCCCCCCCAAATCCTCTCTTCCTGCATGCTGACCCCACTCCCTCACCCTCTGCTCACAGAGCTCAGCCCCCAGCCCCAAACACTTCAGTGGCCTCTGCAGAACCCCAGGTCTTTAATATATACCTAATACTGAGCAGACCAAAGCTGGACACAGGGCTATAAACATGACCTCCTGGGTGCTGAGCAGAAGGGAATCATCACTTCCCTTGATATCCTGGCTGCACTGTTGCTCTCACAGCCCAGGATGCTCCTGGCTATCTTTGTTGCCAGGGGACGTGGCTGGTTCATGTCCAGTTTGCTGTTCACCAGGACCTCTGAGCATTTTTGGCAGAGTTGCTCCTCAGCCTCTACCACTGCAGTGCTTAAAGCATGAAGTAATTGCCTTGCTTATTTAAAAACAGATAACAAGGGAAATGGATATAAAAAGTCTGCAAAAGCATCTAAACCCTGATGTGTTCAAAGGCTATAACCAAGATTTTGTTCTGAACAAAATCAGAATCCTCCATATTTCTCTCTGTGAGCTGGTAGCTTGGAACAGATCACCTGCTAATTACCCCATCCTCAGAACAGGAATACAAACTGTAAGAAGTTTAAACCATGGTATTTGCACAAATTATTTTGTAGCAAATATTCTTATCGGAATAGCTGGAGAGATGGTAAAATTATCCTTCTTGTAGAGTTTCTCTTGTTCACAGCCTTAAGCAAAGGTCACTGTTTAAATTCATGTTCAGTCCCCAGCCTGGCATTAATCAAGTAACTGCACAAAACATGTTTCTTGAGATTCCTCCTTAGAATTGTAATTCTTTGACTTCTTTGACCAAAAGAGCTGAGCACCTCTGGCCTTTGCAAGAACACTTTGCCTTTACTATCAGAGGATCAAGAGGGAGCAATAAAGTAGCTGCTGATGCATTTTTTAAAATAGCTTCAGATATTTCCAAGTGCAGATAAGGGCTAAACTATCTGGGAATTTAGAAACTCTGACCATCAGGGTTTATAAGGACAGTTCTGCAGCATGAAATCCTATGAGCCCCAAGTGGACAAGGACAGTGGCTTCGACTTTAGCAGTTTAGTACTCGTAGAACAACATATGAAAGAAAAGCTTTTTCATCTTGTCTGTCCCATATGGAGAAGAATCGGGATGATACAACGGTAAATTGCCATCTTATGCTTTAACACAAATGCCAGTCTTTTGCTTCTCAAACGCATAACATGCATATACTGTATTTCATCTTAAGTGGCAATAAGGACTTAAACTAGATTCCTCCCCTTCAAATCTGTTCTATTCAAAACACTATGTTACACAGAACCACAAAAAACTACGACCGCAGTTGTTTCTCTTTTTCAGTTCTACTCATTAAGTAATAAGGAATTCTTGGATAACAGGCATAACAGATAAATGCCTTTTTCTGCAAACAGATTTCCCAGCCCCTCCTGGGAGATTATAGGGAGGCCTTGGCCAGGTAAGGCAACTGAAAACACTACTTGCATTTTTCAAACTGGTCACAGTAATTTCAGACTTCTCTTAAACATCACTGCAATGCACATTATCTCTGTACTATGCACGCTGTATGATCTCTTGTCTTTATTTAAATTTCTTTCCTTGTATGTTCTCATTAGCATGCAACAACCACCAAAACGACACCGAGGACACAAAGTACCTAAACCTAAAAGCACAGATTGCCAGCTGAGGCAAAATAAGGCAGTCTTTGACTTTCCAAGATGCAGCTCTAAATGCAGTATTCCCTTCCTTTCCCCCACCCCCATCCCTTTTGTTATGGCAATACAAGGCACCACACACACATATTCAAAAAAACTGGTCAATAAGAGGCAAACAGACCATGCTAAAATATCTCACGCTGTTTATCCCAACCAAAATCAGGTATTCTTAATTGAACACCCTCTTCTCTCCAGATCTCATGATGAAAGGAACGGGAAAAGAGCTGATCAAAGGCTCTGATCTCTTCGCTACAGCGGAGGCATGAAATCAGAATCAAATACAAACTCCGAGCGGTGCTGCATTACAGGAGGGCTCCCCTCGCATTTCTTTTCACTCTTATTATGATAAAGGGACTCAAGCCTCCCGCCCTCCCACAGAACGCCGGCACGATGCGGATGCTGCACGGCCGGTCCCGTTACCCGGAGCCGCCGTCCCGGCACGGCGGGG
>JAHLSL010000053.1:4988184-5018614 GCA_025920805.1 Petroica traversi | reverse complement strand
GGGCAGGCGCGGCAGCCCTGAGGGTGAGGGATGCAGGGCGGCCCGGTGTGCGCTCTGCAAACGGGTGCTTGGCGCCGAAAATAGTCCTCAGTAGCAAACAATACAATGATAAAATGTTCTTAGCGACAGGACCAGCAGCGATGGCCATAAACTGAAACACTAGAAGTTTTTACCTCAGCATGAGGATAAAACTTCACACTGAGGGTGGCAGAGCTCTGGAAGAGCTGCTCGGGGTGGCCATGGAGTCTCCCTGTCCAGAGTCATTCCAAACCCACCTGGATGTGTTCCTGTGTCAGCTGCTCGAGGTCACCCTGCCTGAGCGGGGAACTGGACTGGGTGGTCTCCAGAGGTGCCTTCCAACCCTCAGTATTCTGTGAAAATCAGAGCACTTGGCCTGTTTGAATTCCAGGTTCACTTGCTGCTGGAAATGCAAAGCTGAGATTAGTTTGCCATTTATTAAGCCATTTATTTAAAGGCAGCTGCAGTGCTCACCTTGCCTGTGACATGCTTCCTTGCCTGGTAAAGGCTAAAGGTCAGTAGCATTGTAAGTTAAGGATTGCTTGACTTCTCCATTTCTGATCTTGGTACCTTAGAAGACCACTCATTCAATGTATTTTTTTTTCTTGAAGGCATGTCAGAGGATTACAGATGGAAAAAGAAAAATCAAGAAAAGTCTTTTAAGTATTACAGAATAAAGAATTATGGCCTGGATGGAGTTGCCTGTGCCATGTAATTGCTGTAAAGTTTTGTAATGGCAGAAGCTAGGTCTTCAGGAATCAAAAGATCCCGAATAAGTTCGTCACTCAGTAAAAATAAGAAGAAAAAAGAAACAACAAAAAAAGTGGAAGTTACGGGAACATCATCCACACCTTCAGCATCATCCTCTATTACTTCATTTTTTAACAATGTCCCCCCTCCCAAAATCAACTGTCCCATGTGTGGGCAATTGGTGCCAAGATATGAAATAAATAAGCACATTGATGAATCATGTCAGAGAAACTGTGGTGAGATTGGTGCCTGTGATGCTACACTGAATTCTTCTAGGAATAAGAGTCCCCCAGCTGCAAATCTGAGCAACAATTCCAGCTCGTATTTTTCAAAAAACCTTTTAAATCTAGAAACTAGTCCTTCCAAAAGTAATTTATTGAAAGCAGGAGGGAGTGCACAACAGACTAGTCCTTATTTTAGCGATAATAGTTCAGTCTTTAGTGTTAATAATGAATCACAGGCTCGAACAGTTAAAACAGTCTCCTTGGGAAGCTTGTCTTCAAAACTTTCCAGAAGACGGTGTCTGCAGGGTGGAAAGCAGGTCTTGTATGAAGAGATCAACTCTTCACCTCCAGCTGTTCACAGTGCCTGTACAAGTGCTGCAGCACCAGATGATGATGATGGTGATGAGGCTGATGCTGGGCAGAGTTCTCAGAAAGAAAATCAACCTTCTCAGAGAGAGCACCAGGAGCAAAATTTTTCAAAGAGGAAACCTGAATTCCAAAATGAAATAAACAAATATAATCAAGAAGACCTTGTGGATATGGTTGAGGTACCTTTGCCACCTGATAAGAGTAATGACAAAAGGTTCCCATCTGCTACAAGGAACACCAAAGCAGAAAGCAGGTCTGAAGGGGTGATACTTAGTCCTGACAAAGTTGCAACATCTTTAGCCATCCACACTTCAGCAGAGCTGACCCATAGTTTGGAAGTTGAGACTCAGCCTCACACTGAGGTTGCTCCTTCTTCAAAGCCAGAAGTGAACTGTGGGACAGAAAATTGCTCTGGCAGGGATGATGCAGAAGTACTTCCTGTGGAAGTTCTTGAGGACTTTGAGAATGACATGAACCACACTTTGTTAGAAACTGTGGAAAAGGCAGAATTACAGGATTCCACTGGGGACAATATAGACAAAATAGATGAGGTCCTCTCTGTGCCCAGCTCTCCTGGTCACCCATACTACCTCCAGAATTTTTTAGTAGTGCTGCGAGCAGTATTGGAGAATGAAGATGATGTCAGATTATTTAATGAGCAAGATTTGAACATTATAACCAAGTTCTACAAATTATCAGGTATCTTTTTGTTTTTAAAAAAATTTCCACATTGCCTCTTGAAGAGAGAACTGTTACATCAAAGTAATTTTTCTGGTTTGGGTGGTGATTGTGCATAGTACTGTATATAGAATTTACTCTTCTTTTTGTCCTTCCCTGCTTTTAACAAAATTTGCAGTTGGTGGGCAGAAGTTGTATGTGAGACTGTTTCAACGCAAGCTGAACTGGTTAAAGGTGAACAAAATAGAGTATGGGGAGATAAGTGTGGATTTGTCACCAATAATTGAAGAACTGGCTGAAGCCAAATTTCTACAAACAGGTATGGCCAGCATTAATAAATCTTTAAAATGCTATAAATAAAATCTGCAGTTGTGTCATGTTAGAGTTCAATGCACTGTGTGCTTGTCTGTGCCTTGGGAAGAGGAGAGAAGCAGAATAAAGCCTTCAGGTAGATAAGTGGTCTTGTGAAAATACAAATAGTGCTGATTAGATAATAGAGAAGACCAGTTCTTCTGAACAGCATTTTTTTTATAACTCAACATATTCTTTTAATCTTTTCTGTTGTTTTGAAGTTGTAAAGACTGTTCTTTTTCTGGTTATTCTTTTCTTTCAAAGTAGACCTGTGAAAGGTCCAGAAGAATTTCAGGGTGGACTAGATAGCATTGTTAATTCATTTTTGAAGATTAGTACTAGATTGAATGAATATACTGTGAGCTGTTGCTTGAGTGTATGTGGATAACACAATGAATATATGTGGATAATTTTACTTTTAGAATCTGAATTGGAAGACCTTTGTGAAGGGTTGGATTTGCTTTCAGCCCCTGAGCTAAAAACACTGGCAAAAATCTTTCACTTGCCAAACCCAAATGGTCAGAAACAACAACTTGTGGATGATTTTCTGAAGCTCTCAAAGCAGCGTTCAATCTTCAGCAGGAGTCAGGCTGGCATTGGGGCAGTGATTTTAAAAAGGTAAATGTTTACAGTTGTATTTTGCAGGTGAATGGAAATTGTGCTTCAAATGACTGAAATCTGGCTTTTCAAGAGAGAAATGCATTTAGTAAATTAATTAATAAAAAGGATGGCAGTACATTTCAGTTCACAGTGAGTCAAAGAGATGAGTAAATACTGAACTGTACAGTCTCTGCTTCTTTCAAGGAAAATCAAGTTTTTGCATTAATTGGCTTTAAAAAGTTTTTCTCGTACTTCATTCAGTATATTTTAGTTTCTACAAGTCATGGTAAAAAACATGTTATGATAAATTTATTTGTCCTTCTAGGGTGAAGGACCTGGCTGGAAAATGTGTCAGGGTGTGCAAAGGCCCCCGGGCTGTGTTTTCCAGAATTCTGCTGCTGTTTTCTCTGCCTGAGTCTCTGGAGGAGGAAGAAGCTGGCAGTGCTGGGCAGGGCCTGCTCACCACAGTCCTCAGGGCAAACATGGGGCACATGGTGTTCCCCAGCTACACAGTAAACAGGAGAACACAGGTCTTCCAGGACAGAGAGGATCTCATCAGGTGGGGAGAGCTTTGGCAGCTTGGAAATCTGTTCACTTCTAGAAAAGCTTTGCTGCAGCACTTGTGCAGGCAAATAAGAATTCTAATGTAGAACCTCAGATGTTAATATGTAGAAATGTTAATTTTGCAATGATTTTTTGTAGCAAGGTAGGACTGTAATTCCCAGTGGTTTGCATTTTGAGCCAAAGTAGGGTATTTATTTGCTTCATTATCATCTGAGGAAAACTGTTTCTTTAGTTGCTGTGCTGATTCTGAGCTAAACAAAAATTATATTCTCTAGGATTAAGTAATTATATTCTCTAATATAATTAAGTAATTATATTCTCTAGTATTTCTTTATTTGCTGTGCTGATTCTGAGCTAAACAAAAATTATATTCTCTAGTATTAAGTAAATTCAAACATAATGTGCCCTGCTAGTTTAAACTCTGCTAAATCTTGATCCTATAAGATTAAGAATAAAGATGGCTGCATGGTTCAATGTATTTGGAGACTGGAAGGGAAAGAATTTTTTTCTTTCAACTATAGATGCTTTTTAAGTGTAATAAAGTAGTGTTTTTTTATCTCAGGTATGCAACTGCTGTTCATCTGTCAAATGACATAGCCACTGCAATGGTAAATGGCAGCTGGGAAGAAGCTCATAATCTATATTTGTGTGCTAAGGAAACCTGGAGTGAACTGAAGAATCACCCCTCTTTGAGGTAGTGAACTGGAAACTGTCAAGTGTATTATCTTACCTTAGGTACTTTTTATTTTGACTGAGGCTTATCAACTAGGGATGTTATTAAAGCCTGATAAAGCTTGAGACTTTAATGTTCTTGAAAGCTTGGAATTTCCTGATTGTTTGTTTAGCTTTTAAGTTATAGTATGAAAAGACCATTTTTATAAAATCTTGGGGAAGATTGGTAGGCATGGATAAAGCACTAAACCAGTTCTGTTCTATGTGCCAGTGCAGGGGAACAAGAGCCTTATTTTTCCCTTGTGATAGAGTTTTTATATGGCTTTCAAACAAATGGTAATAAGCAGAAATTAAATTTGACTGTGAACAAAAGGATGTTGTGAATGTTATGGGAAAACATGCTGGGTTATTCATATCTTTGGATTTCCAAGTGGGTGTTACTCAGGAAATGTTACTGAATATCTGAGAGCTGAAATAACATGTATTAGGTTTGAAGTGTTCTTCATCAGTTTTACTTTTAATTATTTTGTTTCTGGCTTAATGGTACACCACAAGTTAAAGTCTTATGTTTGGCATTATATTCAATTCCATGGCAACTGATTTAAAATAATATTCATAGAGGGTCATTCGGAGGTCTGTTCTGTTTTACACTGAAGGCTGTGGAAAAATCTATTTTGGTTTTAATAAGACATTCAAAAGGCTTTGTCCTGAAACACAGAGGTGCCTACTGAAAAGATGTCAGTCTTCTTTTATGGCAGGAAATTCCTATTCTAGACTTTTTCTTTTGCTCAGCTTTGTTTCTGAAGTTGAACTTCTGACTTAAGAGAATGTGTTGGTAACAAAATATGATGTAATAATTACTGTTTTGTGTCTGTTGTAAAACTGATTAACTGATAATTCCACTGGTGTTGCAACTAAAATATCCTTGCACCTGCTTCCTAAGCTAAACTATTGCCTCACCTCTTGGTTCTTGACTTTGCAGCTGGGATACTCATTTCAGATCATTTTGGATATATAAGGCATTCAGTTTGGTTCATACTTTAGGTATAAGTTTTCTTAGTAAAATTGACATAATTAAATTGATCTGAGCTGCTCTTATTTTTCAGCTATCACAGAGTTTTACCTGATTTCCTGCGACGTTTCACAGTTGGCTGGGTGTACACAAGAATCTTTTCTCAAGGAGTAGAAATTCTGCAGAGACTTCACAAGTATAAGGTAAAGGGGTGAAATGAATAAGAATATGTGGTTAATTTTTGTTAAACATCAGTTTGCATTTCCCATGTGGCTGGAAGATGGTGGTAATATTTGTCAGGGCTTGCTACAGTTCTAATAACAGGTTACTTTTAAGGGAGAAGAGCCCCTTTTTTGTGCTGCTTTAGAAAGTTTTAAATTGTTTTGATTTCTGTTTATGCTTTGAAGATTTACCATATATAATACACCATAAGACTATTGCTATATGCTTGTTTCATTATTTAAAGGTACCTGGGCTTCACTATATTTGACAGTTGCTTTTAAATAAGAAAAATCTTGAAAGAGAAGTCTTCTAGAAATCCCTGCTTCTTCCTTAGGGGATAACATCTCCAAAGGACTCTGATTTACATGTTAAAGCAAATCAGATTATTCTGGAAAAAAAAAAAAAAACACTGCAAAAAGGCAGTGCAAAAAAACATTGTCAAAAAGGCAATAAGCAATAGTTAGATATTTTTCACATGCAATAAGGGATACAGAAAGGATAAAAATACTGTATTTTTGGCAGCTAACCTTTACATTTACATAAAAATATCTCTGTTCTAGAGTTTTCAACATATATATGTGGATCTAAAGTAGATATATTGAGTAGTGGAGTGAAAAGCAAGTTTGGATTGTCCAGAGACAAAGTTTTTATAGCATTCATTAATCAGAAGGGAAAGTGTTAAGCTGACTTCAACTTGATTTTGTAACCCAAGTGATAAAGGTGCCATCCCATTGCTACAGGAAGCAGTGCAGCAGCTGCAGAGCCTCCTGGCCCAGGATGTGTATTGTGCTGACAGCAGAGGGAGATGGTGGGATCGGCTGGCTCTGAATTTACATCAGCACCTGAAAAACATTAAGAAGGTATCTTCTCAACTGCTCCTGGAGAGCTGGAAACGCTGCAGGCATTGTCTGAAAACTTTTTAAAAAGTATTTCTTATGGAAAGAACAGTGGAGTAGAGTCTCCTAAAAATGCAGATTTTGTTAGGAATCCTAAGGTCAGACAACCAGTTTCAACTAAGAAAATGAATGCACTTCCTTAGTCTTATATGATCAGTAGAAATGGAGAGGATTTTTTTAACATTAATTTGAACCCAGAAGCCTCCTTGTGCAAAATGTTACTCATTGGTTAGGACTTCACTGCATCAGTTAGCATGGTGGCCCTGTCCTGTATGCTCATTTTTATACTCACATGATGCTGCCAGAATGATTTTTGTTTTTTCTTTTATATCACTTTTACACAGTTCTCTGTATCCACAAGTATTGGCATGCACACTTGTAACCTTTTACTGAGTTCAGTGCTCAGTGTTCTGTGAGTGCCCTGCAGGCCCTGAGGCTGAAGAGCCCAGAGCTGCAGAGCCAGGGACACCAAACATTCTGCTGGCTCAGGAAGCCAAGGGCCCCTGGCAGGACAGATTCTGGAAAGTCGAGCTGAGCCCAGCCCAGCCCCAGCATTGGGCTCCCTTGTTGGATCTGGGCTGTGGAAAGTCTAGAACTGGTGTGTGTGACTGACGGGGGTGCATTTGCCACGCTGGCACCTGGGGGAAGTGGATGCACCAAACGGGATCCTGATTAAAATACTGAGGTAAAGACCCCAACCCTCTCACCGTGCCCAGCTTCATTTTCATAACACCAGGAAAAGGCATCATCACAGATTTGTGCTCCTTCAGTCCATTACTGTTGAACAGAGAGGTGTGCCCAGGTGTGTGTAAATTGTCCTTTTCCCCTTTGCCAGGCCGTTGGCTGCATCCGGAGGGGGCTGGCAGACCCGGCCGTGCGCTCCGGGCACCGCCTGGCCCTGTGCCAGCGCGCCCTGCGCATCAGAGACTCCCCCAGCTGCAAGCACTTCCAGGACCTGCTGCAGGACCTGCCCCTCCTCGCCGTGCAGGACGTGACCCACGTAAGCAAGGGAGCAGCAGCTCGGGAGCTCTTGGTACCTCTGACTAGCAGGAATAATCTGGGAGACTCGTTACGTGCTGACCGGCGTGCTGCAGGAAAAGGAATACAAATGTGTTTCTGCAACAAAAGCCTCTTGTAATCAGACACTTCTCTTGGTCAACTTCTTATGTGAAGTTAGTCAGCTGTACACTGATCAAATTAGATCAGTGCTTTATATGTGTTGTGGATGTGATCAGCCATAAACGCCTCTAATTTGTCAGTAGTGCCCTCAGAGCCTTTCTGTCTGAAGAGTCTGATCAGATCAGTGCATTGCCTCTGGTGGCTGCAGGCCAAGCATTCTGTGTGCTGGGAAGAGTAATAGTAACCTTAGCCTGTTGCCAGTGTTAGATTAATGGCTAAAAAAATGCCTTTGTTCTTTTAAGAGCCTTTGGGAGTTATGCACTCTAAATATGTGCTATGCAGATATTCAGTGTGGGGCACTTGCATTATATGAGAATGGATTTTTTAAAACATCTTTTCCATACCATTGTAAAGATAATTGTCTGGGCAAAATCAGAGCAGGGCCTCACTTCTTCTCTCAGCCACCTCACCACATGTCTCCCTGCAGCCCTTCTTAGTCTCAGCCCAGACTCTGTCTCCTGAGTCTTCTGTGGTTTTGCTCCTGGTCCTGCTTGTAGAAAGGCTACATTCCCAGAATTTTTACTAGATGCTTGTTTTCTGAAAAATGTGCCAGTTTATATAAGCTAAACAAGATGATTTCAGAGGAATGACAGGTTAAATTTTATTCAGTTGATTGAAACTGAATAAAAAGTGTTTAAATGCGATGCTGGAAAGTAACCAAATGTTTTAATATGTTCAGGTTACAATCAGTGGAAAGATGTGTCCTCAGATGGGAATGGGAAAATCTGTGTTTCTCATGGAGGATGTTGGTGATGGAGAAGGAGGAGAAGACTGCAGTGTATCCACAGTCATGTGCTCAGTTGAGGAGCTGGCATTAAGTCATTACAGGAGGAATGGTTTCGATCAGGGTAACAGTACTGTTGGTTTGGGGATACTTTGGGAGTAAGCAAAGAAACTTTACTAAACTGGTTAACAGACCAGTTATGGCTGATTTCATTAGATCAGATTTTAGGCTGATTCTGCTTCCTTACCAAAGTGCTCTAATACGTATTTTCAACCTGACTTTCTTCCTGGCCTTTAATGATTTGCTGCCTTCATTTACCAAAGGTGTTTTTGAAATGAGTTAGGAAAAACCCCAGTGTTTTTTCTTCATCTACACAAAAATTGCTTACTTTGCCTTCCTTACCATTGAGCAGCTAAGGATAACACAGCTCAGGGTAAAATGCATTATCATTCAGGGGAGTGTCACTAAGGAAATTTAAACCTCCACTGATTTTTGGTACCAGATGTCCATGAAATCAGTGTATACCAGTAGCACACACTGCAGGCTTTTTTGAATGGCTGAAGTTGAAGGCACAGGGGGGGGTCATCTAGTCCAACCTCCCTGCTCAAGCAGAGTCATCCCTGAGAGCTGGTCTTGGCAGTGAAGACCAATGCAAGGAAGGTGTTCCAGAGCCCTGCCCTCTGTGTCCCCTGTCCATTTAGCAGCAGTTTTCCTTTTGGTGTTGAGGTATTTGAAGCAGCCCTCCTTGGTGTCCTTGACATGCTGCTCTGACAAGCTCATACGTGTGCATGAGCATATATACATCTATAGAGCACATGTATACATGCACAAACACGTGTGTTTACATGTATAAATATGTATACATATATAAGGAACAATATATAATATTTACAATAAAATAGAATAGCTATATAGAATAATATACAGTATACAAGATCTAATTATATACTATAAATATATATTGTGGTTTTAATATATATTATTATCTGTGTTGTATCTTTTTTAATGTTACAAAAATATATTTAAATATTGTCAGAGTTAGCCCAGTAAACCTTATGGGGGCCAAGGCAGGGATGGAAACTGCTGCAGCTGAAGGCCCCTGGCCTGGGAGCAGCAGGCCTGGGCAGAATGAACTGCCTTTGCAGCTGCAGTGGGAATGTGTGCTGACACCAGCTGCCCATGCACCTGGACATGGCAGGTTTCTGCTTTGGCTCGTGGTGGCTCAGTGCCTTTTCCTATGACATTGCTGTAGAAATTAATGTTTCCATTTTTATTAAATTCTGCCCTTCCAGGTATTCATGGGGAAGGCTCAACGTTTATTACACTGTATGGGATTCTAATGTGGGATATCATTTTCATGGATGACATACCTGATGTGTTCAGAAATTCCTATCAGGTAATTCTGAAAGGCTTTCTTTAGTTAATTTATTTGTCCATGCTGTAGACTCAGTAACCATGTTAAAATCTTATGTGGGATTAGATTAACATTTTATTCTGAGGGATTTTCCAGGCAGATCTTGATGTTTCCTTCATTTTATTACTTGTTATATTTGGTTTATTACCAAGGGCCTGATTGCTGTGTCAGACTGGATTTGCAGTCAGAGAGGGTGGGATTGCTCTGGCTAAATGTTCATGTCCTATAGCTGACAAATCAGCTCAATGTTTGAGTGACTTTGTAGTTAAGAAAAATACGAAGTAGGACGTTATCAATGTGGGAATAGCTGCTGTGCTGGCAGTTCCTCAGAGCTGTATTTACCTTTTCACCCAGACATTCCCTCTGGATTTATACACTGACAGCTTCTATGAGAGCAGGAGTGCTGTCATCGAGGCCAGACTGCAGCAGCTCCACACATCCTCCACAGAGACTCTGGCAAAGTTGGTTGCTGACATCTGGACCACTCAGGAGGGAAAAGCAGCAGCCCTGGTGAACTGGGGACGTTTTATTTCCCTCCAGCAGGTCCAGGTAAGTAACTGTTGCCCAGCATGGGCACTCCAATTAGGCTTGACATTCAATTACATCTGGCAGAAGTGTGCTCCCAGGTTATACTGAGGCACTGAGCCATGGCAGATGGAGAGTGGTGGGAGGGGGGGAATTGGGATTAGGGAGGTTTGTGCTGAAGTTGCTGCACAGGTCGTGTTACAATTTTCTCATATAGTTGCTTTTCCTGCAACAGTAGCTGGGAACACAGCAGGGAAATCCATGTGAAAAACTTTTACTTACTTTTTGTGTTACAAGAGACTAAACAAAGAGCTGAGCCAGGCCGTCCAATATTCTCCTGAGAGTTGGGAAATGGTCCTGCAGGACATTAAAACCAACCCCAACCACCACACCCTCTCTTGCAGAGCCTGGTGTCCTGCCTCGGAGGGGCGTTCCTGAGCGGGGTTTTCCGGCGGCTTTCCCGGGACCTGCGGCACTGCCGGGGGGGGCCTGCCCGACCTGCTCGTGTGGCGCTCCCACAGCCAGCACTTCAAGGTGTGTGGGGAGCAGGGAATGCTCAGGGCTGGGTTACCTTCCCTGTGTGAAACCCTGCACTGTCAGCTCACACAAAGACTCATTCCTATGGCAGCTCGGCTGCCCCAGTCCCACCGAGCAGGGGGGGATTATTCTGCTCCTCCAGGAGCTGTGCTGGAGCTTTGGTGGGTGTATGGAGAACCAGCAACGACCAACACTGGCTGATGTTGGTGTAGAAAAGGTCTTTGATTAATCGTGATCTAAAGCTCCTGTTACCAATCAGCCACACATTGACTGTTGTTAGCAGGAGTTCTATTGGCACCACTTAGACAAAATCTGGACTATTTTAGTCTACACAGATATTGTGTCTGCCACAGATATTGAGCAAACAGTTATGGATGGTGCCTTGCACAGTAGTGGAATAGCTACTAGAAGACTACTGGACAGCTCATCTGTTGGAGCAATTTGTTATGTGTTTATCATACAGAGCTGAATAGCAGAAATTAGTTCTCTAGAACATCTGGATAAGTTGCTGTCAGTATCAGCTGGAACAGGTGAGGGTGCAGACAGTCGATTTTTCAGTATGAGAGATCTTCATCCACCAGGGCCTCTGTCTGTGTTTTGGTGGATATTTACTAAGTAAAATTTCATTCTCTTACAGTTAAATTTTGAAATACGGGGTAATAATTCAGCACCCACTGGACCTTCCATTGTGCTAAAATCTCTATTATTTTTGTTGCAAATAACAGCCATAAAAAACTACTTCTTGTGTGGGAGCTACTGACCCTTGAGTTCCTCCAGGCACACATTTGTAACCATGCCCCTTTCCTTGCAGCTGGTGGAGGTGAAGGGCCCCAAGGACCGCCTGTCTCCCAAGCAGATGCTGTGGCTGAGTGAGCTGCACAAGCTGGGGGCTGCAGTGGAGGTTTGTCACGTGCAGGACATTGGGGGCAAGAGCAAACGCCTCAGCTGACAGGTTGGATCATGTGGGGAACTCGGGTGTTCTGAAGGGAACAGCACTGGTTGCTGCTGCTTATTAAAAATAGTTTCTTCTAAAATTCGCATTTCTTGGTACATTACCATAGTCCTTTTAAGCAAAAAACCTTCTAAAATGTAACCTGAGACAGCTGTCAGTGTGATTTACTGCATGTCACTTTGTGTTCCCTTCTCTCCACAATTCCTGGCTTACTCTCTGAGTTAATCTGGGTTGGCCCAGTGAAGAAGAAGAGCTGCCTTCACACTGATACACCCTGAGAACATCTCTTCAGTGCAGAAACTGGGCCATCATGGTGCCTGTGTGACCCAAATTCATTGTGCTGGGCAAGTCTCCTTGCCCAAGCTGTGAGTTCAGCCCCTTGCCAGGACTGTCAGGTCCAGTGTGGTTCTCTGCCTGTCCCCACTATTATGCATTTAAATTTTGCACTTGTCCATAAGTAGATGCAGGTGTTCAATGATGGCAGAGTAGGGCATAAAGTATTAACGCTCTTCTAATGTGCTGCTGTGTATGAAAGGATAATTTATTTAACAGCCCTTCTGTTGTGAATATCTGTATTACCTGGATAAAAGGAACTATTTCTGGTAGCAGACAGGAGTTGGTGAGTACCAAGATGACCACACTCAATATAGTCAGTTCTGCCCCACATAAATCGATGTGTTTGCTCATTCAGAAATATGTCAGTCAGCTGGAACTAAAAAGATTAATTCCCTTTTAAGACACCAAAATCCCATGGGTTTCCCTTAATTTTAACACACAACCAGCATCTTTTCTCTGGAGTCTTCATTCTCACTTTGAGTAAATTTCCTGCTATCAGAAATTCTGATTACCATGCAAACTGCAGACACTATAACAGAATATAGCAAGAAATAAGATAATTTGCACATAATTTTTATTAATCATCTTTCTATAGCACAGTATCCATGCTTTTCTTGGAAAAAACCACACACACACAATTTTTTTTTGTGAGGGGAAGGGAAAGAAAACCACCTGAAGTTCACTGTGGGAAGGTACGAACTTTTATTTACTCTAATTTACTTCACATTCACAACTCAGCATTAGGATTTTATAATCTTCCTGCCACTGCTACTTTACTCAGTAAATCATTATCAGGCACAAAGGTTTTAGTTTCAGTTAAAATGGTGAACTCTAAACCCTCACAGCAACAGCATTAGAAACCTACTGCCTAGAGCAATTTGAGGTACAGATTTCTGTCTCTTGGTTAGAGGCAAATTTAAGATTTCCTCCTTTGCTTAAATACATGTTAGCATTTTTTTGGTTTTAATCTTTCCATCTGAGAATAAGCCAAAACGTTTGCCCAGCTCGCTACATTTTCATGAAAACACGAGGCAGTTCATAGATGAGAGTGGTGCTGCAGGCAGGTGCACACAAAGCACACGTGCAGGCCTGGGCAGACACACACACACACACACTGTCAGTGCATTTCTGGGGCAGGAATGGTGACACAGGGCAGTGCCTGCAGGCTGAGGTGCCACCACAGCCCCAGCCCTGCCCTGGGGCTCAGCAGCCACAGCAGCAGCTGCACAGCTCCCTGTGTGTGGAACAAAATGACTCAGCCAGGAACAGCTGCAGTAATGCACATCTTCTACAAACACTAAAGGATGAGCTGCTTGTAGCTTCTTCTACTCTTGCAACACGAAAATGGCATTAACAGTATCTTGTTTTAAAAGGTGAGCAGAAATAATTTGAAGATATGTGTACATATATATACAGAGACATATATATACACACTTGCATGTCAGTATTCTGTACACAGAAGTTAGATACATACTCACACCCCAAAATTGCTTTTGAATTAAAGATATTCAGAACAGTCCCTACAGACTTGATAAGGCAACTGTGTAGAGTGGAGAATATTTCAAAATCAACACTTGGTACCTGTCTTTCAGAAGTGAATCAGAAGTTTTGAGCTGTTGAACTCCAAGGAAGCAGCAGCACCCCCAGGCACAGTTCACTCCCACAGACACAGCAGTTGCTCAGACTCCTCAGCAAGGCCATGCAACCCAAGGAAGCAGAACCTTGTCTTCAGGTCTAGGAAAGGTGGATCCCTTCCCTTCCTCTCTGCAGGAGGTGCCCCCTCTCAGCCTCTGCTTACCCAGCTCCCTTTTTGGAATGGTAAAAAATTTCTTTTTAAGTCTGTTTGGCAAATAGATATTTCGACAGGTTTTGTTTATTATAAAGGCATATTATTTTTAACCCTCTCCCATGCTATATATATAAAATACAAAGACCCTCTGCAGCATCTGTACACATCTTAGAATTGAAATGTAAAAATGTCGGAAATCTCCTTATAAAAGACAATTCTGTTTAAATATAGTACCCATTTTTTCCCCCAAAGGGTACTAGCCTAAACATTTTTTAATTCCACCAGCTGATTTTGTGGAGTAATTTATTTACACATTTTTGGTACCTTTAAACCAAAGAAGTTATACTTTTAAGGAAAGAAAAAAAAAAAAAGACACTATAGTTTTAACTATCATTTTAAAAGAAAAAATTGGTACCAAAAGACACTAAGCACACAGGTTGAGGTCTTTATGTCAAGTATCAGACCAGGGAAAGCAGTAAGCTAATGGGAAAAGAGGAATGGCAAAAGCAAACCAATACAAACATTTGAATAATGAACAAGTGAGATGACTGCTCCAGCAAGCTTGGAAATAAACACAACTGGTTTGTGGACCATTCAACATGCTCAGCTCAGTCTTGCAGCATAATTAGGCAATTGAGGTGAATACACGTTTTTTCCTCACAAACAGTTGCCCAGAAGCACCTGGCATTGTGTGGCAGCAGCCTGTGCCTGCCCACAGGACACACACACCAGCTTCTTTGCATAGGAACAGGGTTTGGAAGTTTGGTAAGGTAAAAAAGGAAGCCCACACCCCTGACTTTGTTCACCTTTGTGTTGGCCCTGCCTTGCTTCCCTCTCTAAGCCCAGCAGTGTGAGCATGGCACAGCCTTGGAGGTGAGGGAACAGCCTGGGAGCCAAACCCCACTGATTTAGGCTGTGCTGAAGATCAGTTTTACAAACACACAAGGATCTCCAAATCCTATCCCCTCCCCTTTTTTTAAACTCAAATACACTGCATATTCCCATCCTGCAGCTTTCCTTTTTCCCCACTGAGACAACTGAGAACAGCTCTGAGACCCTCATATAAGGCCTTGGGTGCCTTAACTGGTGAGGCACCACCTGGATAGAGGCTCAGTGTCAGTTCAACAGCGTTGGTGTTTATACAGAGATAATTTAATATAAAATACAGCCTGGCTGCTCAGAGAAGGCAGCTGACTGGAGCCTTAACCTGTGGCAATGACACATCACTATTTCTCCACCCTCCTGGAATTCTTCACGCTCCTGCCTTTCTCCCTGTGAAACTTGAGCCCTTTTGTGGCACAGGGTCCAGGGAGAGGCATCATTTGAAAAGGTTTCAGAACAATGAAGAGGCTGCTGCATTAAGCAGAGGGAGACTGTTGGATGTAATTCCCTCAGGCAGTGCTTGTTCACTGCACTGCCCCTGTGGATGTGCACGACTACAGAAAGAAGGCACCACTCACTGCTCTTCTTGCAGCACCTGCATCCCTCCTGGAACTGGCAACACGGAGCCAATGCTCCTTTCTGGAACCCAGCAGGGCTCAGGTATGAGCTCTGCTGGAAGCTACTTCATTCTACAAAAAACTGGGGAGAGGGTTGGCAGGGATATATGCTGAGTAGTTGAGGTGCCCTTATAAAAGGTGAGGATCTTGTAGGACTTACAGACAAGCTTAACCTTAAAGAGGGAACAGCTGCTGTTTCTCCTGGATGCCTGTTGTTTCCAGAAATAAAGAGGGGGAAGCAGGGATAGAACAAGAACTTGCCACAACAATCTGTTTTAAAAAGCGGGGAGGGGGGAGCTGCATCAGAGTAATCCTGCTACTGTTTCCTCCCAATTAAAGGCACTTCTAAAGCTACTACAATACCATATCTACAGTAAATGTTTTAAGGTTAACAGTGCATTGTCCTGATGTGGATTTCTATAGTCTAAAGTCAAGGTCATTACAAAGAGCACAAATCTGCATAATTGTTAATGAAAACGTTTTGGGGAGAGAAAGAAAAGGGAACAACCTCTCTCATGGATATCCTGCATTAGCTCAGATGTAGGGTGATCAGTCATGGAACATTAGTATGTTTGTATCTGTGCATGTAAGTGTTACTCCTGAAGAGGCAGGCTGATAAAACAGTATATTCCCAGGTTTCAGCTGTCAGTTCATCTCCACTGCACTACTTTGGCTTTCCAAGCTGTTTTATCAAAGGGTCACTTCAGTCACTCCCTGGGAAAACAAAGGTATTTCAAGCAGAATCCTCACTAATCACCACACCAAGCCTTTCAATTAGCTAATGAAATGCTCTATCACTTGTAATGAGCCAAACCCCCAAGAACAGGAGGCATTGGGGAGCAGAAGCCCCAGCAGATGAGAACTACTGAAGACAAAATTGTGCGATTCGAAGCATGACTTGCCTTGCTTTTAAATATTTGTGCAAATCTTACGTAATGGTTGTATATAAAAATCATTACAGCTTTCAATGCCGCATTTAGCAGTGTTAAGTTAGAAAAGACAAAATGATATGCTGTATTCTCAACAAACCTTTCAGCCTCCACGTCACCTCAGTCTTCATTTGCAAGCGTCTCAGTGGATAACCAGATTTTGGCACCACTTAAAAATTTGCTTAAAGGTGTTCCCAGAATGCTCCGTCTGCACAGGTTCCCTACAGGAGAAAACGGGAATGAGGAGGAGAGAAAGTCTGGGGTGCCAGAGGTGTCGTTTAAACCATTTGCTCTGAAGTACATCCTGCTTTGATCCAGTTCTGAGCAGTGGCCTTGCAGGGAGGAGTTGCTCTTGCACTGCCGCAGGCTGCGGTTTAACCTGTCCACCTCGTCTGCCAGCAGAGAAACCCTGTGGAAAGCAGTGATGGAACCCCCGTGGCTGATCTGGGCCTCGGGAACCCAGCGGAAGTAGCAGAGTTTCCACAGTTTGATTTGTGTTCCAGAGAGATGGGGCAGAATGGTGCCGTGCAAATCAACGGGCTTTGCAAACCAGTCTCTGAAGAACTGCTCCATGCTGTGGTTCTGCCCCTCTGCTGGCTGGAAAAAGTCCGGCTTCAGTTTTAGTATCAGAGAGTTTCTTCTTGGAAGGAACTCCTGCTCACCGATGATTCCATTCTTTAGTGCTGGGGGGGACACCTCGCAATGTGGAGCTGTAGTTTTTCTGCAGAAAAGAAATACTGGTAATTTTCCAGTTCTGCCTTCAATGGAATAGAAAATTTCCCTGAACTGCCAGGGTGCATCATCCAGGGAAATGCTGTGACCTTTAAATAGCTCTGAGCTTGTGAGTCACTACTGCAGGGCTCACAGGGCAAACTGTGGCCGCTTGAGGCCTTTAAAAAGAAATACGTGTGTTTTATAGCAACAAATGATTGACTTACAATCAGTATTTACTGAAAATACTACAACCCCAGGGGAAAAAGCAGCCTGTCATCACTTTTCCAAAGGTGAAATGATGCAAATGTTGGCAGTGACTCAGCCACAACAGAAAACATCTTTAAACACAAAGCTCAATAATTTACATCTTTACTTCTACAGAAAATTATTTCTTTAGGCTGGGAAGCCAAGACAATGAAGGCTCCTCCTGCTAATTCAAGGGTTCCTGCAACATCCCTGATGCCTTTTTCCTGGCGTTAGGAAAATGAAGGCAGACACGGTGAGAGGGTTGGGGTCTTTCCCTCAGTGTTTGAATCAGGATCCTGTTTGGTGCATCCACTTCACCCAGGTGCCAGCGTGGCAAATGCACCCCCGTCAGTCACACACACCAGTTCTAGACTTTACACATCAGCAGATCCAACAAGGGAGCCCAATAATGAGGTTGGGGTGGGCTAACCCCCAGTTTACAGAATCCTCCTGCCAGGGGCCCTTGGCTTCCTGAGCCAGCAGAATGTTTGGTGTCCCTGGCTCTGCAGCTCTGGGCTGTTCAGTCTCAGGCCTGCAGAACACTTACAGAACACTGAGCACTAAACTAAGTAAAAGGTTGCAAGTGTGCACACTGCTGATACTTGTGGGTACAGAGAACTGTGTGAAAGGGATATAAAAGACAAAAATCATTCTGGCAGCATCCCCAGCCCCTGAGAGCCCCCAGTCACCTTGGAGCGTTTGAAGGAGCGCAGGGCCCCGTTGTGCACGCCGGGCGCGCTCTTCCCGATGTACAGGGGGTTGTGGAACAGCAGCCGGTCCCGGCTCGAGAACTGAAGGGACCAGTCCCAAACACAAGGAAACCTGAGGCCTTTCTCATCACCCAGCTGAATGTTTTTGCTTATAGCAAATTCCTGCAAGAAGTTAACATTCAGGAAGATTAAAATCAAAGCAAATGGGATTATTCATGAATCTTAAAACCAGCAGTAACTACTGGGCAAAGAGGGGCAGGGATGTAATTTAGAGGTAGCACAACAGAGCAGCAGGACAGCTGAAGAAAACAGCTGCTCTGCATTTGTGCAGTTACTTTTCAATTACATTAAATTGTTTGTTGGCTTACTCTTAACCCCCAAACTGGCATTTTGAGAATTCACCAATAGTCCCTCAGTGCTCTACTTTGTAAAGTTGCTACCTACAACTTTAAAGGGAAAATATTTAACAAAATAAGTAAGTTTCACTTTTATCAGCCATCAGATGTTTTCTACACACAGTTCTGATAAGCTCCAGGTTTCAAAACCAAATTTAAGTGTTCAGTTTTCTAAATGCCTCTATTGTGCAATACTATTGGAACTTTATGCAGCATCTCCAACTTTTTCAACTATTTAAACAATGATGTCAAGAGATTTCAAAGTTTGCCTGAAGCGTGAAATTCTACTTATTGCCTGTCATTCTCCTTCCTGAGTTCCAGAAGCAGATTTGCTTCCTAGAGGAGTACAAATAATAATGTAGAGTAGCAGTGCTTTACTAGGAAAAAAACAACAAAGAAATTCAATAGACTTTCTTCTTGAATAGTCACTGTCTCTGCACAGATTCCCTGAGAGGGCATTCTGATCGTATTCACCTGAACATTTTGCCCCAACAGAGTGACAGAAGGACACCCAGGAAGCCTTTAGCTGTTATTTCCAGGGGCAGGAGCAGCCCCTGCTACTCACAGTGCTCTCCTTGACTCGCTGGTGGGGGCAGTTGAAGAGGAAGGTGCCGAACAGGGAGATGCGGGCGCTGTCGTGCAGGATGGTCAGGTACACCTCAGAGAACTCAAAGGCTGCTGGGTACTGCTCCAGCAGCTGCCAAACGCAGTCAAGGAACATCAGGAACAAAGGAGACTGGGAAAAGAAACAAGGGATTGTCAGCTTTAACATCAGCTTTTCCTAAATCACACCAGTTTCTTTGCAGTTATGGTATTTGGCTGTCCCATTGGTACATTACTCAAACTATTTGGAGTCTCACATTTTCATGATTCTATGCAACTGTAACTTCCTGTATTCCTGTTAACCACTTGCTTTCTCAGCACTACCTTTGCACATTCCCTTTCTGTGTAAAACACAGTCAGTTCTTTCCCTCATACTCGTGCAGCTGCAAAAATCCTTTCTGCCATCTGTATGTCCCTCATAATTTCAAATTAGTGCTTGTATGAGCCTTCCTTGCCACTTGGCCTTGTTCAGGATGATATCAAGCAGATACTGTGATCACATGCAAATACAATTCATTTTTACCTCTTTGTCAGATCTCTTTAAGTGGTTACACCTATCTAAAAATTGATATCCTGCCATGACCCATTCCTTCTGTATTAAGCTTTGAAATCCAACAATTGTGCGAAAATAGGGATCCAGCATGACTTGGATGAGAGAAGCAGCAAGACAGCTCAGGTCCCGTCCCTCTTCCTCTGTGAATAAAATACAGAATGTTATAAATGCACATGTACAGAATTAGATTTCAAAGAACAAAAACATGCAACTAGGTCCTCTGTTTTTCTTAGCATTTCGTTTAAAATACACTTTTAGTTGTTTTAATTGTTCTCGTAAGTAAGAAAAAAACAAACTAGAAGCAAATCACACTTCTTTTTTCTTAAACTGAGATTCATACTATAGAAAGGATTGCTGCAGTATCCACACAGCTGTGCATTCACCATGAATGAAATACCCACCCAACTGCCTGGTACTTAAACCAAGATGTGCTGCAGAGGAGGGTGTTCATGCTGCTAGAAATTTTCAACATTTTTCTACCCTGAAGCAATTTTTGGAAGGCCATTTCATGGGGAGACTGGGATATATCATCTGAACAGGTCTTGTAAAATTACAGAAATTCAGAATTACAGATATGAACAAGTTTTTCAGTGTCTTTTCCTCTGAAATATGACACAAGGAGTGGGCACTGAATGAAATCCTTTTGTCTCCTGAACCTCTGAATTAAACTGATAACTGCTTATGCAGGAACTATTAGCCCAATTAACACAGGACAAAGGTTCACCCTAAGGTTTTGATTCTATCATCACTATCAGAACAAAACCCACAAAGACTCAAAGCAAACTGTTCCTTTGATGCTAAGGACTACACTACAGTTTAGATACATAAAAAAATCATTTTCCCTTCTAGTTCCCCAAATGCCTGAGATATTCAGAAGCCATGGGGTTTATGTATAAAGATTACAGTTGATTTTATCTAAATCTGTTTATCTACATTATCAGAGTAATGCAAATAATTACAACATTCTTTGTGTTGTATTACCTTGCAGAACAACAGAAACGTGCTTACACTCCATCATATAGACAAGCTCAGCAGAATGCTTAAGAAAGGCTCTAGACAGGAAAAGAAAGTGATTTAACAGTTAACAGAAATTCACATTCTACAAGAAAAAAAAATTTGGGTTATCTATATTTACTTATCTTAAATATCAAAACAAAGAATCCTTCAACTGATGGACTGCTCATTTACAGTGCTGAAAGCTTTGCACATCCCATTGAACATAATTTTATTAATGGTACCAACCTAATGTACTCCAACCAGCGAGTGTTTTCCAGCGAGGACAGCCACTTCTCTTCAGTCTCATCAAAAGGCTCTGCAACAGGGACAGAAATTACAATGCAGGACTCCCTGCCAGCCAGGAGGGCTGGAATTCCCTGCATGTCAGGAATCCACCCCCATGAAAGGCCAGCCCAGCGTACCATTGACACAGAGCTGCTTGAGTTTGATGTGTGCAGCCTGGATCTCCTGGATGTTGGGGAGACACTTGTCCAGATCAGATTTGTAAACGTCACTTCTCAGGGGATGGCTTCGAGTTATGGCATTACATATCCTGCAGGAGAGCCAGCAGGTTTATTGTTGGAGAGGAAAGAAAGGCTTTATTTAACTGCAAACAATTAAACCCACGTAAGACATGCACCTCATTCTAAAAAAAAAAAAGTTTACTAGTTCATATTCAGGAGATTCATTGCTCCTGCTATAAAGCTATTGACTCAAACATTTTTGGTGTCTGCTAATTACAAAACAAAAAAAATGGGAATGGTGGATCATTGAAACATCACATTTCAGAAATGAAATCTGAGACTGACTGACAGTTAAATAACTCTTTCGTATTTAGTGTTCCATCATTTCTAGTAAGGTTTACCTATGTTAAATAAACAGAACATATATAAAGTTTATGAAGTCAGGAAATCTGACAGGGTTTCAATTAAAACTCGGAGCTCCAGCCTAACACAAAATGCAGGTGCTTGCACTACTACAAAAAGTCACGCTACAAATTAAACCAAAGAACAAAAAATAACAAGTTTGTAAACTACCTACACAAGACACTAAATGCCTACAGCCTTTCATTAAGGACAGCGCATTACAAATATTTCACAGAAATAACATATGCATTGTGACTAAATCTATAGAATTGTATTTCCCACTGCCACAAATGAGGGAATTTTTTTTACAGTCTTGCTGAAGGAGGTAAGAAAATCTCTGCCAAAGTAAGCTGTATTACAGTAAATCTGATCCTTTTATCAATAAATTCTGTCATCTGAATGATTAGCCCCCTAAAAAACAAACATACCTTGAAATCTGAGACATTACTCAGCATTTGAAACTGGAATGACCTTGAATAAAATTGTGCCAGAACCAGATCCAGAGAACAGTCTCTCCAAAGCTCCTGCACTACAACACTGTGGTGTCACACAGTGTCACCTCCACTGCCACCCACTGCTGTGTCACCTCCACTGCCACCCACTGCTGTGTCACACAGTGTCACCTCCACTGCCACCCACTGCTGTGTCACACGGGCACCACTGGTGCTATCCTAACCCTCTGATTATCAATCATTTACCTTTGATCGATTCTTCGTTGCTGCAACACATCTTTAATGTTGGCCATTCTCACAAGGGCACTCCCGTTAGGGTGATTCCAGGACCATAACTAACATGGGGAAAGAACCCAAGAAAAAACAAAACAATCCAGGTTAGAGCTCTGCTGTACAGTTTTTTCCTTGATGCTATGCACAGAACTCTGTAAATTGGCACACACAGCCCCTGGCTGAATGCAATGACCAGAGCAGCACCAGAACAAAGAGGGCACTTACAGGCATTCGCCTCCCAATGAAGGAGTAGGAGTAGAGCTTCAGGTCTTGGTCTGCCAAGGAAGACGGAACCACAAAATATTCTGGAAGGCTTGTGGGAAAAAATGTGATAAAAAGGGTTACTTTTCCCTGTGTATTTTACTATCTTCCCTCTTGCTGCAGTGCTGTGTCACAGCTCAGTGAGGCTGTCCCAGAGCAGCCCCTGGCAATGGCTGCAGATGTGAGGGCTCAGCCACAGCACCAGCACAGCCCCGAGGACACCGGTGACAAACTGCCTGTCCCTCAAGGAAGCACGAAAACAACAGATGCCAAAGCATGACATTTCCCTTAGGGACATGACATTTCCTTTGGGGACAAGACTTGCAGCATCCCTCATCTGGAGGCCTCTCCAGAGAGCAGCACAGAGTGCAGTGCACGGCTGGGTGCCACAGAGGCTGCGGGCACACAGGACAAGGCAGCCCAACTCCCTCCTGCTGCTGTCCCAGGAGACACTTACCAAGTGGAGATCATGTAACCTTCATTGACTGAGCACACTCTCCACTCAGATGCACCTGTCCTTTTGATTTCTCTGTCCCAATCTGAGTAGGTTTCAAACAAAGGAGTCTGCTGGCCACTGGCACTGCCGGTGCCACCTCCGGGGTCGATGCCGTTCACCTTCTTTGCTAGGAAAAGGAAAGTCATCAATGCCCATTAAAAATAAATAAATACAAATCAAACTCCTCACCTTCCTAATTACAAAAATAAGCCATTAGAATCAGGACTAGGATTAGCTACATTACCTATTGTTGTATTGCAAGAAAGTAGTGATTTAATGGCAGCTTGGTGATACCTGAAGATGTCAATGTATCTTTTCCCTGCAATTTCAATAGAAAAGCAACACAAATTTGGCCTGCTGTGCTGCTTGACAGAAGCTAAGGCAATCTAATACTCAGGAATGAATGTTATCTCCAGTCACAGGATTTCTTTCTTCAAAATGCCAAGGCCTGCAACGTTTTAAAAACGTGAACCCTTTACAGGCTACCCTTTAACAGGTACCATGTCAAGAAAACAAAATAAAACTTATATAATTTCAACTTTAAATGACTGCAGTATTAACAGTAAATAAAAGAAATGGAAGGCCATTTAAAATATTGAGGTTTCTGTATAAATTTATATTTAAATCCACACAAAAAGATGGCCTATCATTTTGTGTCTGGGGACCAGGAGCTTAGAGAGGCTGTTAAATACAGAAGTCTCTCCTTTGCTGGTCATTCTTAAGGTGCCAAGGGGACAGTCAGCTGTGTCAAAAAGAAATTACATTTTGTTTCTTGACACTTGAAGTACATTTTTAGATTGAAGTGGAATAAACTAAAATTCAGCTCTGTTACCTCCCCCATGAAAGCTCTGAGCCTTAGCAAGAGCTGCCAAAGGAAGCAGAACAGCATCAAGGCTCTGCTGACATCTCATAACCTGTGTGGTTTCTGCTTTCTATAGCTATCAACTTCATTCTTGCACTAGCACTCTGACTACTCAGGATTTTCAGAAGAAAACAGGACTAAAATCAGTTCTTCAAAGATGGTAAACAGAGAAATACAATAATTACAAAAAGAGTCAAATTTCCTGTTTAATGGCGGGATATATAACTATCAAATATAGCCTGGGAAAAAACCACATTCACCAGGCTTTTTAATGCAGGCTTTTTATGTTCCTCAGGAAGCACAAGGACAGCATTTCACCTTTTACTTTACTGAGAGTAGCAGGGATAGAGTCACTGAGCAGCACTGGAATTGCAAGAGCAAAGCCAGAGATCTGTAGGACAAACACCAGGGTTCACAACAAGAAGAACACCCCAACCCAACCAAATTTTAAACTCCTAGGAACTGCAGCACAGCAGAACAACTCTCCTTTCCCATTCTGGTCTGCTGCTCCAGAGGAACATTTTTACCCACCTTATGTAATTCTTCCACTAGGTATTTTTCCATATAGCAAATGGTATTTTAAGGACAGAGTAAAGGCAACTTTGTGACAGACTAACATTTTATTGCAATTTTATCTGCAAATTGGCTTCCTCCCTTTATAACATGAAAATACATGGACCTTAATAACTGCCCAAGCTTTATGAGGTAAGAAATTCCACCTGTAATTATGTGTGCAGCATAATCACATGCACACTTACTCTTGTGCATACGCAGGGCAGTCACAGAGGCACCTGGATGAAAACCAGGCATTGTTTTGCAAATTTGAAGGCCTGATCTCCTAATTGATGTTCATGTTTTGTACCAGGCAGATCAGTGGTTTCTGGTGGCAGCTGCTGAGTTCAGCTCTCACAGCAGGTTCTGGGGCTTGTCACCCTCCAACTGGTGGCTCTCAGCTGTGTCTTGGCTGGGGAACACTCAGCAGTGACCACACAGCAGCACACTAAAAATCAAGTTCCAAAGGCATCTTTGCAGGCTTACCTAACTGACAAGGTTCAGTTGGAGATTGGCCTTGAGCAGAGAGGGTGTGCTCCAGCTCAGCAGGGGTGGTGGAGGTTTTGAGTGGTAAGAACTGCCTAGTAAGCCTCTAGGAAAGAAGGTATGGAGTCCCAAGTTGCACAAATCCTCCTGCAATACCACCAGAAGAGAAACTTATTCCCAAAAGAAGGGCAGGTGAGCAAGCCTGCCTGATGGGACATTCACTGGGTACCCAGAGTACCAACAGAGACACACAACAGGAGGATGGAAGCGTGGACTGAGAAATAGGAGTATTCATGCTGGCACAGTTTGTCTTTGTTTCAGGCAGGAAAGACATTTCTTTGGATTTTGGCCATTAATGTCTATCCCAGTGAATGGCTTATAACCTCAAGTAAGAGGTCGGGTGCAGATCAAGCTGATTTTGTGACCCTTGGAGAAAGCCTCAAATGCTTTTTGCCACTGCTTCTGGACAGAAGTCTTACTAAAAATACATATTACAAACTAGGAAAAAAAGCAGAAACCAAGTACTTTCATCCTTACCTGGATTATGATATATTTCCCCAACATACTCAAATGCAAAGAGAAGCTGAAGATCCGTTGGCTGAGAATAATGAGCTATTGCAAGGCACACCTAGGAAAGAGACATTTATTACTGTAAAGTTACCTTTACTGTATTTTGATACATTTTGGCTTTTGATGGGGACAGTCCTCATTATTTTTAAAACCAGTAATGACAGCAGAAAATCTTGAGCTGAAAATGTTGTCTCACAAACAGTCCCCAACAAAAAAACTTGTCAAGTCTTAGAACAACATTTTCTTTAGCTGCTCTCCCCACACTCTCAGTTCTACACTGAAAATGCAAAGGAAAACAGAAGACAGAACAACCCAGGGGTGACAACCCCCCCAAAAAACCCAAATAGTACAAGTGTCCCTGCTAGAGTGTAGCACAACTTCCCTAATGAACATTTACAGGCTCATTTCCAGGATTTGATACAATTTTTAATGACATAACTGGAAGCCATGCACATTTTACTAAATCTTGTGATTTCAGTGTACAAACCAAAGCAGAAGCAGCCAGCTTTTCAACAATCTGGCCATTTCTAACAGATTAATTTTTGCTATCAATCACAGTGAAACAAAATGGAAATCTGTATATGCACACTTTGCCTTCCATTTTTCTATGTAGCTTTTCACTACAGTAACTGATTCTAGCAGAATCCTCATCTTCATTTGTGGAGTGAATGTTGAAAGCCTTTTACTATGCTAATCTGCTCTCAAGGCTTCAGGACAAACTGCAGGAAAAATATTCCATCATGCTGCCAAATAACACAACAGAAATACAGTAAATCCTATTTTTAAATAGGCAGCAGCTGAAATCTCTGTCATTTACTTGCACATTCGAAAAAGAGAGTATGTGAAGAGGAATAAAATGGAGAGGGGGAGATAGTAACCATCCAGATCCAGTTCCCCACAAAAAATATGAGACTTTTACAGTGGTGCTTTTAAATAAAACAGGAGCTGGAAAATAGTCTGGGTGTTCCATGAAATAGATGTAACTCACACCAGGTATTGCATGGGTGAAACAGTCCAGCAACAGGTTCAGGACCTCTAGTTCTTATTTTCAAAAGTGACAGATTTATCACTGTACTGTCTCTATTCTTATATTTTTGAAAGATTCCACTATATCCATAGATACACAAAGCAAGTACTAAAGACATACTAATTTTCTGTTTATTCCTCACTAAATCCCTATAATAGCTTTATTGTGTCAGAGTTTCAGAAGACAAGCACATTCCACAGATCTCAGCAGATTATGGCCATAAGTAGAACGCTCTAAATTGGAAGACAAACATGTTTTACAGGAAGCGTTCTCATATCAAACTCAAAAATGTTTGGTATTCTTGCCAATTTACAATTGTGTAAAGCTGAAGATATTTAGGCTCAGACAAATAACAAGAGAATAGTCTGCTTGTTGGAAAGTTCATTTATTAAAAGCAGTAAACACAATGGCTGTAGTTATTTCATAGTACAAAAGCCACTTCCCTATGTCAGTGTCCCCTGTTCAACCCCTAGCTGAGAAAAATAAATTATACTTTCAGGGCACGCCCTTCTCTTCAACAGGGATTTTACAAAGGGCAAGAGCATCAAAGTATTGCTAATGTTCTTGCAGGAGAGCTGGGAACAGCAACATTTCAGATGTGCTAAGTTAGCCCAGCCCTACATTTTCCCTCCTTCCTTAAGCCAGGCTACCTGGCTTATAAACTCTCTGGAAAAACACTTTTTTCCCTTGCTGCTGCAATTCCCATCCCAAGCAGACACCTGCAGCAGAAAATCACACAGCAGGACTGCATCAGGTCCCACAAACAGGTTTTGTTAATTTTCCTAGGCTGGAAAACCTATTGGGAAAGTAAGCATTCAGCATTAAGATAATTATTAAAATTCATCTCTATTTTAAAAAATACCTCATACCTTTGCCCAGGGAAGTTGTGGCTGTGCCATTCCTGGAAGTGTTCAAGGCCAGGCTTTGTAAAACCTGGTGCAGTGGAAGGCATTCCTGCCCATGGCAGGGGGATGGAATGAGATGAGTTTTAAGGGCCCTTCCAACCCAAACCACTCTATTATTCTTTAAGTTTACTTCTAAAAAAAAAAAAAGTTTTCTCCACTGCCTCCAAAGACAGTATCTTATGCATTCCCAGTGCCTTGAAACATTACCAATTTTGTGATCTGTATAAACAATTAGAACAAGGTAATAGAGTTGGGAAGGCAGGAGAAACACATTAAAAAGGGTCAGGACCATTTGTCCAAAACTCTTAAGAGTTTCATATTATTGTTCATAACAATTAGGGAAAAAAAATGTTCCCCTCCATCCCAAGTGTTATGACGTAGGAAAGGCCACTTTTGATTGCACAGGAAACAAGATTTGAGATAAAACCTTTCCTTCTGTTTTGATTGAGCATGTGATTCTGAAACAGCTCTCATATTCATTCAAAAAAGCCTCCTGAAGGAGAAGAACCAATGGAGCTGCAGAAGAGAAAGGGATGAGAAAATGGAGATACACTCCTGGGGGCACAGGGTGTGTGCCATCCTGGGCCACTGCCAAGATCCTTGTGCATAGTGAGGCAACACACTGGCCACCACCTTAACAGTCAGAAAATCTACAGCTTCACCTTCTCATACATTTTATTTTCTCAGTCTAATGGCAAATACTGCAGTGCCTAAAAAATAGGAGTTTTCAGTTTGACTGTTTGCTGTCATTTTTGGAACAAAATAATTTCTTTCCTCTAAGGAATGTGAAATGCTTCTTTTTTTGCACTGCCTAACTTAAGACTTCCTCAGCTTGCTTCCCTTTGCTTCCCCATCCTCCACTTCCTCCCACACCCATCTGGCTTTCCTTCCTTTGGAGACTCTATAGCTTTATTTTAGAGACAAAACAAAATTAAACTGCTAAACAGTGGTGAGCGCAAATTTCCATTCCTTCTCTTTTTCCTTAACACTTGTTTCCCAAATATGCACTTATAAAAATGAGGAAGAAAATATTTACCTGGCTGACTAATGCTGAGACAGTATTTTATTAGCATATATTGGCTGCAACAAGTACTGAGAGTATTTTTCTAAGAGAACAGATTTTTAAGCTTCTCCATAATAATTTACCTGAAAATAAATGAGTTCTCACAATGTTTCTGCTTAAGGGCAAGGAAAAACACCTCTGAAAGTTCTGCCAGCATTAAATATGTGTTCTACATGTATTCAGGTCTGTAGACTGTCCACATCAGAGCCTGCTTTCAAACTTGCAGCCTTCTTTTCTTGCATCCAAAGAGATCCTTGGAAAGAGGATCTTTCTGAGACCCTCAAAGACAGACTTGAAATAATCTCTATTCTAGGCAGCTTAATTAGTTCTTCTCCCTTATGCCCAGTTCAGCAAATAGAGGCACCTCCTTAGGAACAGACTACATTCTCTTTGCCAACACCAATTTCTGTCACTGGATGCTGCTGAGTATTTCCAGTACGTGCAAGGAACTAGGCTTGAAACAAATTACTTAACTGCATAAAGCTAGCATCTGTTCTCCTAGCTATTCCATATATTTATAGCTTATTTTTAATTAATTAATTATCATGGGTATTGTTTTTATACAACTATTGCTCTAAACAGAACATTTGCAATCATCTGGCAACAAATGGAGACATTTACACTTCTGCATTTTGAAATGCATATTTTAGTAGGTAGATATTTTGTTTTGACCTACCAGGGCTTTATTTACAGAGTGTTACTCCTGTGTATTACTAGGATGACATTTAATTACAGCCTGATCTGACCCTGGCAAGTCTGAAGAGACAGGTGGATAAGGTGGTGTTGTCCATGGACCCCTCCATCCAGAACCCTGATTCCATGGTCAGCCCTCTCCCATGGAATTCTCCCAGTCAGAGGGCAATGCACCCTCAACCCAAGAGCAGGATTCCCCTCAGTTACACTTTAAGTCTTCCCTAGAAAAGTTATGCACACACAGTTATTTCCAAGTAGACAGCTACCAAAATTTCCCTGTACAAACAGTTGGATGACAGATTAAAGAGGCCCTTCACAACTTTCAGGAGGCCTCACCACTGTCTTCTGTTTTTAAACATCAGGAAACCTTGTTAATATGTACTACTTGAAGGGCAGGAACAGAAACCAGATAAAATCTTTCCATACTGTGGTGCCAGCATGCCATTTAAAAAACAACTCCATTCAATATGCTGTGTAAGACTACTCTAGATGTGCTCACCAGCATCCCAAAAAAATTTAAGCAAAATCCTGATACAGGAAAACTGATCTAAGGATCTCATGGTTCTATACATTGATATTTTAATGCTAACAGAATAATGTTATTATGGAAACATTAGATTAGATGAGCTGAACCTGATCTCCCTTCAGTAAAAGTGCTCCTGTGTGACACCCACACAAAGCTGCACTAACCCAGCTGACACTGAAACTGCAACAGTGACCACACAGCTGATATTTGGACAAGTTTTCTTCCTCTCTGCTAATGAGCACATTCCCATACTTGAAAATGGCAGTTGTTACACTTTTGGTCACCACCTGCACAAGCTCTGTAACCACACAGGCTTTGGTTCTCTAGATGTAGCTGTGCTTCCTAACACACCTAAGACCATGTAATTATAAATGCCTAATGTTAAGGCCTTCATAAAAGGGTTCAGTTTGCTCTTGTGTAAGAAAACGCAGCACAAAGAATGTTAATGAGATGCTGAGTTTATTCTCTCCTCCTCCAGGCTAATCCCTCTCCTTTGCTGTGACAGCCAATTAAAAACAGTTGCTGTAAAGATATTGCAGGAGACGGCTGCTGCAGGGGGGTTTTGGAAAAGCTGTGCAGGCAATGACTGCTGAAAAGGTGCCAAAAGGCTCCAGCCAGCACGGGCAGCAGGCAGAGGGGCAGGGGGTTCACCAGGGGCTCCTGCCCACACATCTCCAGGAGGGCCAGCAGTCGCTGGGTCAGTAACTGCACACAGACTTATGCCTGGGCAGATGGTCCTCGGGACTTACAGGGCTAAACCCAAACTTGATCCTTCTGAGAAGGGGAATTGTTAAGCTCCAGGAGCAAAGTGGGTCATTCCTTAGGAGAAGCCGGCTGTGCCACAGAGCTCAGGGCAGCCCAAACAGCACAGGGACTCAGAATGCGCTCCAGACTGGCCAGCCCTGCTCAGCACAGCCCAGCACAGCTCAGCCAGGCTGGGC
>JAHLSL010000053.1:4972481-4988174 GCA_025920805.1 Petroica traversi | reverse complement strand
AGCCCAGCACAGCTCAGCCAGGCTGGGCCAGCCCTGCTCAGCACAGCTCAGCACAGCTCAGCCAGGCTGGGCCAGCCCTGCTCAGCACAGCTCACCCAAGCTGGACCAGCCCAGCTCAGCACAGCCCAGCACAGCTCACCCAGGCCAGCCCTGCTCAGCACCGCTCAGCACAGCCCAGCACAGCTCAGCACATCTCAGCCAGGCTGGGCCAGCCCTGCTCAGCCCTGCTCAGCACAGCTCACCCAGGCTGGGCCAGCCCTGCTCAGCCCTGCTCAGCCCTGCTCAGCCCTGCTCAGCCCTGCTCAGCACAGCTCAGCCAGGCCAGCCCTGCTCAGCACAGCCCAGCACAGCTCAGCACATCTCAGCCAGGCTGGGCCAGCCCTGCTCAGCACAGCTCAGCACAGGGACCCAGGGCAGTGAGGGGTACAAGTGGGCAAGGAAGGAAACCTCTAGGAATGTACAGACCCAGGTAACTGCTCCTGTCAAGAGGTGCACGAGTCTTTGCTAACAAAATGTTGAGAAAGAGCCGGGTTTATGTAAATCGAACAAAATGGTGATTCCAAGAGCTCGCTGGAGAACTTGCCATGTGACACAACTAAGGATATCCATAAGGCAGTACACTCAACCTCTGGGTAAATTAAGCTTATGACTTTCAGAAAATGTATCAAAGCTTGAAACATTCTCCATAAAAATGCAAACATCTGTTGTACAGCTGCAATGCAGCATTCTGATTCCAGTCGTTAAAAGATTAATTAAAAAAATTAATAACTTTTAAAAGTACAACAGATATGAAAAAAAATAGAGGTTTATCTTGTATGATAACACACAGTTAATACATCACATTGAAGTTTTTCCTGAACAGACTGGACTCTAAATGTCTAGATGTTCTCCTGTAACAGAATGTGAATAATTTGCAATTCTTCCCCCCACTTCTCCATCAAAACAGAATAATACAGTATGTTCTTATCAGCACAGCTGTTGCTACATGCAATGACTACAAGGCAGGAATTCATAACAAGATAACAATACCTTTTTTGCACTTTCGGGACCTGCTTCATCAAAACGAAATCTGACAATACGGAAGTCTTTGCAATAAATTATTAATTCAGTTGGATTAAATTTAAGTTTTTGGTTGGGACCAAGGACTTTCTGCTTCCTCTTGGTGTCATTCACTGCAAAGAAAAGAGAAAATAATTTGAATGTGTTCTGTAAGGAAACACAGGATTGGTTTGAAAAGGTACAGTAATGCCACTACCAGGAGTTTTTTATTTATTGGCACATTTTGATTCAGGCAGAAAATCTGTAAATTCCTGTTAGAAAATTCTTATTCTTCACTAAACTTAGGGTAAACCTCATGTTTTAGAAAAGGGGCAACAAATGTGGGCCAGTGCAAGACAATACAACAGTCAATAGCACTTCTTAGTTTTTAAAAAACCAGCATTTCTTCATCATGTTCTTCCTCAGATACACATTAATCTTTTCACAGTGAACACAACCAACTTGGGCATGAGAAACTTAAAACCAATAATTTAGATTACCTACAATCAGAGAACCAAGTGTTTAACAGCCCATGCCATAAATAAAATTTGAAAAAACATCACTTTTATGAAATTTTACAACTACAAGACAAAAACCATTATAAATGAATAGTTTAGTCTGAAGAACCCAACAAATCAAAACCAGTTCTCCACAAGAAGTATTTTGTTTCTTCAGATTATGATGTTGATTGCCATTTGCAGATTTTTGAGGATCACCAGCTATTAACCTGCTAAGAATTAAAGAAGATTGAAAACTACAGCATTTCTCTTGTCAAAAATCCCAGCTCTGTCTAATTGCACAAGCTATGTGCTTTTTGTGGTCTGTAGTGTATTTCAGTGGCAGGGATTCAGATGATTCCATGTAAAAACGTTGCTAACAAGATTTTGCACTGCTGTAACAGGTGTTTCTCCTGAACCAACACCTGTTGATTCAGTTATAAACTTGGTAGTTAAAAATTTAAAGCCAATATAAAGACCCAAGTAAGTCTCCAGCATGGCACCTCAAGATTTATTCAGCATTTAAGGCTTTTATCCTAATTTTAAATACACCAAATACTTCAAATCAGGGAAGATTAATGACATAAAACCCCAAGTGTCAACAATTCTGCAGAATTTATCAGGCAGTTAACAGTTTTGTACTGAATAAGAACAAAGCCTGTCATTGTAATTAACTATTTTTGACATACCTGTGACAATCTGCTCAATGCATGTGAGTGGGACATCGTGTTCACCAAGGAGGAGGTTTTTATAATGGAATTTCTGAAACACATGAACTCACAGCCATTAATTGCAGTTCTGCAGTTTGCAACATATAAAGCACAACTTTGAAGAAACTATGATAAAAACCAGGCATGCCTAGGCTTTTCTGACAGGTACCAACCATGCCTATTCCCAGGTAATTAAAGGCTGCTGAACTGCACACCCAACAATTTAGAAACCCCAGTGGAATATGCAAAATAACCTCCCTATTTGCACTGAATTTACTGAATTACTATCAAAAACAACTGTTAGAAAGTCAGTACTATTTGAATATATATATATATATATGGAATATAAGAAATCTCCAATTATAATTACTTTTGTAAGCAGAGAGTGACAAAAATATTAATTCTACATTCAGGGAAAAGTTTTAACTACTACTTTGTGTCAAAAATTAATTAAGCTTTGGTCATACTTCCTAACCATTACTGAGCATCTATCTACTTCCAGAACTTTATATATATTTAGTTAATGGAACATTTCCTTTAAAAACCCCAAATGGAAGTGGAAACTCTACTGAAAATAACACAGAGCTCACTGCTTGGATTTCCAAACAGTGCAGGTGCTGTGCTGTCCAAAAACTGATCATGGTTTTGAATGTCATGAGTTCTGCTTTGACAAAGCAAAAGAGTTCTTCTCCCTTTTTCTTGTGTTTCATCCACAATGAAAACTCATTTCGTGGTTCCTTTGCCCTCCATCAGTAACACCAATAGAACTCATGAAAAGCTTTGCTGATCTGACACTTGTCTAGTCTAAGGAACTTTTGCAAACAGCTCCTTCAGGGAGGAACATGTCTGTGTGTAATTCCTGTTTGCCTTTTGTAAAAGCACTTTCCAGGGAAGCCTCCAAACACAGAGGGAATGGAGCTGGATTTACTTCTGTACCAATCTGCCCTGTTCTGATACTCTCAATGGAGGGATGGAATAGCAACACATTCAGAACAGGACAGTGGAACCACATCCTGCAGCCTGATCAGAAGGCATCCATTTATATCAGATATGACACAGACTGACTGTGTGAATAATTTCACTTATCACACTCACTGTCATGATGCACCCACGTGAGCAATAACCAACCTGCAGTGGCATTGGGTCATCCGTGATAAAGGAAATCTTGAAGTTAGTGCAAACCAACTTGCCCCACAGGTCATACTGGCTTGTGTCTGTTGCAATGCACTTTCTTACAAAATTTACTTCGTTCACCACTATTTCACCTGAAACAGAAGAAGGGGAGGGGAAAAAAGCAGCCCATATAAATCCTGTAGGTACAATAATTCTAAGTGTGTAGTACCAAGCAATCCCTAACTCTTTATCAGTTTCAAGTTATCCACCTCTTCTGGGTAAATGTGGAGTTTAACTAACACCACTCCAGGGAAAAGAGAAAACTACCATTCCAAAATGGGCAATATTGTGCAGTAGTTAAAATAAAACAAAACCCTAAACCAACAAAACCAACCAACCAACTTAAAACCAAAAACAGAACAAACCCCAAACAACAAAAACCAAAAGAAACTCCACAAGAAACCCAACCCGCAGTCAAACCCACACACCACTTCTCTTAGGTCCAGAGATCAAGATCTGCAATTCTCCACTATTAAAAATTCATTGGTTTGAACAACACTGTCCTTTACATAAGCATACATTCCTGTAGTTCAGCTAGTACTTATTGTAAAAACTGAAATTAGCTGGTTACTGTTAAATACTTCAGAGAGATTTATGAACTCCAGAATCATTGGGCCACATAACATTTTGCATTTATAAAGGATTTTTCGGGTGATTTCAAAAAACAGAAACCAGAACACAAACTCATTTCCAGATTTTTACTGTGACTCTCTAATGCAGCAGACATTTTCTTGGTCTCCTTCATAAAACAGATGATCCAAATGAAGAAAAAAATAAATTATGCTAATTGGTCTGGCATAAGCTATAAAATAAAAAAGCACATAGGCAAATGAGGCTGAGGACCATTTAAAAAGAAAAAGTAAATCACTACACAAAACTATACTTTTCAGCTCCACAGCCAAGGTTTCTTAAACAGTAACTCTTCCTTCAGTAATGTAACTCAGTAATTCCTTTTATTCCTGTACAGGGCATTCACTTCTGTCATCAGATCAACCACCTCCTGCTGCTGCTGTCTACCATAAACAGCGTGGGAGTACAAGTGTGTTCCAAGAAAAGGGTCATTTCATATTGGCTCTGAGATGTAGCTTAGAAGAAACTAAGGACTCAAGATTGCTGGGACTTAATTTGCTCGTAATAGCTTTGGCATGTTTAGTCCCAGTTGCCTGAAATGCCATCTCACAGTCCTGCTTTGCATGGAAACAGCAGCTCCTTGGGCAGCTGCACTGGCAGGAGGCACTTACTGAATGTCCAAGGAGTGTCACCACAGCCTGGAATAAATTCCCCATTTATCTCCTGTGCACAGCAGGTATTTTCCTCAGGTGGGTATCACTGCAGCCAGGTAACCAGACCTTGAAAGCATTGCCTTGAGAGTCCCAGACACTTGAGAGAAATGCACCTTTTGCTGTCTCCAGGCCCAGTCCCTGCTCCTGCTCCTCACCCTGAGCTATTTCTCCCAGCTGTCCTGCTGGTCCTGTGGATCAGGGATCTGCCTGGAAGTCACTAAGAGCAGCAGCAGCATCTCTGCTTTGGCCTCAGCTGTACAGCTAAAGAAAGGTCTTGGTCTAAGTTTGTAGCCTTGATCTGGCAGAATTATAATCTCTGTTCTGGGACTGTTAGAAGAAGTCAGGAGACAAGTTTCATTGACTGTGTTATCAGATACATGAATAATCTGTGCCAGAAGTGGCAGCAACTGAAAATGCCTATAAATAGATCTCCTGGAGATTTAAAGTCTTTCCTCAAACAGTGCTAAACTGTGCTTAAATAAGCTTTTAAATATGAAAAAAAAAATCTAATTCTGACAGCTTCAGTACAAACAGTTAAAATGCCATCCAAGTAGACAGCAACTGTAAACAGTGCTCATAATGGGGTACATGAGAATGACAAGCCCTACTTCTGTTAAACACTTTCTGTTAAACATTTCTGTTAAAATGAAAATGTTTCAATACTTAGCACAGTCTAGCCTGAAACTTCTGAATGCCCAGCATTTCTTCAAATAATCTATTTACTGCAAAAGCCCAAACCATTTATTGAGGCAATTTCTCCTTAGTGTTGGTGTTAAGTCTTCAGCTATTCAGTGTGAAGTTCTAAGTCATGTCCTGTGTATGAAGAAAAACAACCTCCTCACAAACTGAGTTCTAAGTAATTTTTATTCCTCCCTCTCTCCATATTGCCAGTGTATCACTGCATTTCTAATAAAAAAATATGGAGAGCTAAATACACCATGAAATGAATTTCTATAGCTTTTCTTTGGTAATACTCACTTATCTGTTACCAAGCATAATATTTTTACTGTCGCATAGGAGACACCTCTAAAAGCAAATTACTATTATCAAACTATTTCAGTACTTCATTACTTTGATGTAAAAAAACATTAAAGAAATGAGATACATTCACACATCTTCAATTTGAATTTACTACAGTTTAAAACGTGCCTGCTACATCATTCTCTTTCCAGAGCCAGTCCTTTTTACTTCCCTCCTCCATTCCTCATAATTGTGTGGCTACACTGCAACATGTTACTTCTAATCCTATTTTAGTGTAACTGCATTTAGTTCCATTTTATCCAACACAAACACATTCTGGATTTTCTGGCCTAGCTTATCTTCTGCCCTCAGATTTACAGCCCTAACACAGAACTGTTCATTTGGAACCTGAGGATTAAGGTATGGCAGGACAGAGAGTGTGTGCACACCAACTTCAGCCAAAGCAGGAGAAAGTATGCAAATTTAATAGATGTGGTTACCCAACTCCTCTAGAAAATGAATATATATTTTTTTTTTAATATGCAGGTTTGGAATTTTGCATGGCCCATCTCTTATCCCTCATTTGGACATCTATAATGAGCAATATAAAAAGGAGCAAACCTTTCAAAATGAAAATTTAGGCAAGTAGATAAACAATGTGAGTAGTAAGTGCAGGACTTGCACAATGAACCCCTCTTGTATTCATAGTTGAGTAGGTGATTTTTCTATACAAGACAACAACAGAGCTATTCAGAGATATTATACTGCACATTTCTACAGTGTAGCTGCTGCTTTTTTCCAGTAAACAGTCACAATCTGTTCCAGACACGGAACAGCAGTCAACACTTCCATGTGACTCCCAGAGTCAAAGAATGATCTCAGGAGACAAGAGCAGTTTGTTTAAACTTTGACAGGAAACCAGAGGAGAAATTACAGGTTGCCACCCTTACACAGAAAACATAATCATGTTTAATAAAAATATTTCTACTTTGAACACCTGAATCACAAAAATAACAGGAGATACTGAAGGACCTATCCACCTAACACTCAGCCTGAAAAACTGTTAAACCTCAGAAAAAATCTGCAGCACGTGCAATCTGCCTGGTTCCTATTTCAGATGTGAAGAGAAATCATGGTATGTATCAAATCCATCATAATGTATAACCCACTGGAATCAAAATAAAAAACAGGCAGCAGGAACAAGTGGGAGCTGGGAGAGAGGCAGGACTGCTCACTGAGCACAGCATCAGCAGGAGGGATCATGGACAGCCCAGCTGTGCTCTCCCCCAGCCTGCAGCCACCCTGCTCTGTGCCAGGCTTTGGGGCAATTTGGTTCCTAACACAATCCCTAATCACCAACCACCTAAAATCAATTATGTCCTACATTGTTTTCACTACAATATTTTTGTAACTTTTGTGCCGTGCCTTACAGGCTAAGTTTAATTTTTTTTTTTGGTTTACCTTATAAAGGTAGCAATTTGTAGCTTTTCAGGAAGAAGGCTGATTTGAGTAGCATCAAGGACCACAACCTTATTAATGCAGGAGGTGATACAAATTGAGGAGTTTTCAACATTTCCAACAATACCAACTGAACACAACAATGCTGCACAATTGGACTCAGCAAAAAAGGAACTGAGCAGTATTTTGTATATACAGACACATCAATACATACACAGAGAGATGGAGCATGGCACTCATACAAATGGACACATAATGCTAACAGGCAGTATTTTTATCACACTAAAAACCTGATGCTTGTTAGAGGCAATGAATGGCTGAAATCACACTCCATAAATTAATAATGCAAATCCTACAAGCTCAATAAGTTTGCAGGTACTTGTTGCTAAGGGGACTTTCCCAATGCTGTACTAGAAGCACAAATTTTCTTTAATGAGCATTGAAGCTCTATGGATAAGTTTAATGCCTAATAGACATAAGCATTACAGAGGTTATTAAGTATTTTATGCAGTCATATAATTTCTACCCAATTCCATTAAAAACTGGCACCTGAATGCACTCAGGAAACTGAACTCCTGTTTCCCATTTATAATGCTGATAGTGATTACACCCAGGTACAACAACAGAAAACCAGCTTGTTTATGGGAAAGATAGCCTAAGAAGTTCAAAATAGAAAAGCTCAAGTTAATTCAAGTAGCCATTTAACTGTTAAGAATGCACAATAATGAGTTCACTTGTAAAATATTTGGCAAATAATTAACTTCTGGGAATTCTCAAGTAATTTCCAATAAAAACTTACTAATAAAGTAACTGGAATCTACAACATTTTAGTTCCTTTATCTGCTCTTTTGTGGAGAGAATACCAAAATTACATGAGTTTATTAGTATGCACCAAGTAGTTAATAAGAACACACCTGTGGTGAGAAAAATAAAATAATAAACCGCTCCTCTTGGCATCAGTATGTGTGGTTAGGCCAAATTAAAATAAACTCTATCACCAGAACCCCTCTAATAAGAGTTTTAGCAATGATTTGGTCAGAGTTCTGTAATGTGAACAACAGACAAGCCAGTGAAGGGAGAGTGTGCTGGGTATTTTGCATATTTTGAAGTCTGTCTACATAAACTACAGATTCCCAAACCATGACTTTGCCTAAACAATATAATCAGTAACAATTTGAGAAGACTGAGGCTTTCAGCTTGTTATTTTATAACTATGTTATCAGAACAAGCTACACATGCTGAACTTGTAATGTACCTCTGAGTCTTCCTTAAATGACACAGGTTTGGCTTAACAAATAAATGAATACAGAAACATCTCTTTAGAAATTAGTTTAGAATCATTGACTGAAGACTTGCTTCATTGGAAGAAAATAAAATTGCCAAGAGATAAAACCCCCAGTAGTTTGGACAGATGACAATTCAGATACTACACTATCTACTCTCTGGATTTTAGCATTAAACACAAGTGGGGCAGAGAGGGCAAAACCCAATTACTTTGCAACTTCTTTGCAAAATGCACTTGTGAAAACATTAAAACACTAATTTTAAAACAGGGTCATCCTTTGAGCTTCAAGGACTTATTTCCATATTAGCTGATGGCTAATCTGTTGCATATAGGAAATTATTTTTGAAGATGTTTACAAATACTTAAAATATATTACTAGTACTAGTCAAAAGCTTTAAGAAATGCCTCTCATAACAAAAGGCAGGAGAAAATTACTCCATCCAGTAAAATCTACTTCTAAGATTGTATCTGGTACTTAGGTTCTGCATGCAGACTGCCTTGGTAGTACTTATGTCGTGCCAATCCTTAAAAAAAATGAAACCCAAACACAAAACAAGCACTTAACTGAACCCAAACCACGCCTGAGAATTTATTTTGGGTCAAACAAACAAAAAAGCTGAAACAGAAATGAGTACTTAGCATATACTTACTGTAAGTAAGTAAAATGTTTGGTTCATTTTTAAACTTCTTGCAGTACGAAAAACTAGTTTGCAGAAACCTGTTGTTTCAGATTTCAAATCTAGAATTGGAAACCCTCATAACTTTTATAAAACTTTGGGTCATCTTAGTGTAGATCACAAAAAAAAATTGGAAACATCTACTTTAAAAAAGCTTTAGGGAATTGCATTATTTTCCAAACTGCCATTCTGATCTGCTAATCTGGCCATCCTTAAATGTTGAAAATAATTTCATGCTCTTGTATGACACTGATTCCTGAAAACAAGTTGCAGCTACAAAGCTTTTAGGCTTCCTTTTTCAATATCACGTATTAATTTTAAAACCAAAAGAATTTTCTCAGCAACATTTCAGCTCCAAATAAGAAACCTGATGCAGGGAAAAACCCCAACCCTGCATTATGATGTCTTACTCGGCTGCACAAGGAGGGAGTGAACCTTGGCGAGCTCTCCACAACACTGGAAACGAGAATCAACAGCTCAGAGTGCTTTGGAACGGTGAGGAGCTGCCTCCATGCAGGTTCTGTTGAGTGTTATCAGCTCTGAGAGGCTCTTGCTACTCACCAGCAACACTTGCACACCCTTAACCCTCCTGAATATCAACAACTCATTCCAGAAACATCCACAGGAAAAGGCACCGACAGTGGCAGCACATCACTTGTACCAAATAAACAACCCCAGTTTTCCCTCTGAGGCATTAAGGCAAAATGATTCCTATCGGGCAAGCAGGGCAGACCCGCCAGATCTGGGGGTTACTCATTAATTAACCTCATTAAGCCTGGCCCCGGCTCACAATCCCCGCCCTGCCCGCGGGCCCAGCCGGCACCGAGCACTCACCGCACAGCGCGGCCGCTGCTCTCGGCTCTGGGACACCACAGGCCAAAGGAAAATGCCAAGGAAGAGGTGCAGGGTCCAAAGCAGCGAGGAAAGAACGTACCTGGGCACTGATGCACAAGGGTGCCTCACTGAACACTGTATTTCCCTCTCCTATCACATGATGTGCTGCAGCTGCTCTGGAACACATGACTCAATGCACTAAAGAATTGCAGAAAGCAGAAAAAAACCAAAAAGCTGGGAGCTAACTTGTGAGAGAAGCAGACTCTTCTGAAAGATTAAAACTTTCCATGATACAATCTTTAAAAGCTCCCAAAATTAAATTTCTACAGTCACTTGCCTTTCTAAAGGGATATATATATATATATATATATATATATAAATATGAAGCCAATGAAAACCAAAAAGCAGGTGGCAAAGCCAATCAGCATTATTAAATAAAAGCTGGATCTATCCAATGGCAAAAATCTCGAACATGATACATAATTTCACCTCAGCACAAAGCAGGAACTCAGCACAAGCAGAAAATGTTCAGAGCTAATCAAAAATAAGATTGCAGATACAGGAAGCTTCCTTTTTAGGACCAACTAAGACAATTCAGCTAAAGGCAAGCAAAACAAAGTGGACATATAACACACGTCTGAAAATCACAACTTGCATGAAATGGAAGAATATGGCTTGATGTTTGCTGTGTCCTACAAGAACTAGGATTTATCCAAAGGATAAGGTGGTAAATGCAGTAAAAAACAAATAAAAATCGCTGTAACAGCATAGAATGAAACCGTGGAACTTGTTACTGCGTGAAGCTGTGGGTGATAAACATTTACACGGCTGTAGAAAACAACTGTATCAATTCAAGTAAAACAAATGCAGCAGGAGGAACGGAACACGGCAGCGGTGCTCCTGTGACATCCCGGGGCTCCTCACTCGGGTGTCCCCACGAGGTTCCTGCAGGGAAAGTCCCCACGAGGTTCCTGCAGGGAGCAGGAGGGGCAGAGGGAGCAGCTGGAGCGCTGCTTGCCCTGCTCCCCATCCCTCCGAGGGAAGCACCGGGAGGGGACATCCCCGCCCTGCCGGTCACCCACGGCGGCTGTGACCACACTCCGGTGGCTCCAAGGTTTGCTCCTGCCATCTGACCATGAAACAGGGCAGACACAACAGCTTCCACCAGCGCCTCACCACCGCTGCCCTCTCACATGCCTGAACACGAGCAAGCCGCAAAGATAGAAACCAGCATTCGAATTCGGGTTAGTCTGTAATTTTATAACCATTTCTAGCCTTTTGTGAAAACTTACAGGTAACAGCTATATTAATGTACTGGCAAATAAATTAGCACGCTGAGCAACAATTTAACTAAGTCAAGGGACATCAAGATTCGGGAGGAACAATCCTTTGCTCACATTGAATCAGATGCTCACTGGTTACATAACCTGCAGAATGCCCAGGGAGAGCAAAGGGAGGATCTCCTTGCCTAAACCACAGCGTGGCACTGGTCCCAGTACAGACACCGGACTGGTCCATTGTCCATGCCTGTATTGCAAATTTTGCACTCTGCTTTGCCATTCACATCACGGAGACAACTCTGCATTCACAGCCCACTTGTGCTGGACAAGCTTTGTGAATGCTCAAATTGATGACTTGAAAACGCTACAGTCACAGTTAAGGAAAATGGGCTACAGCTGATCACCAGAACAAAACACAGCTTCAGGTTTAACAGCTTGAACTCCACACTCCCCTAAGGTACACAGATTCATTTCCTACAAGCCAGGCAAGGCACTTGAACAGACTGACTGGTAAACTACCTGCTATTTCTGTAATTTTCCTCTTTGACATGCTTATAAAACCAGCATTGCATACAAACAAAGGGAAAAAAAGTGAAACTGTTACAGAGGCCAACTCTTAACTAACTCTGCAGAAACTCTCGCTCACAGAGCTAACACCAGGAAAACAGAGCTGCAGAAAGAAAAAGAAAACACTTTTATAACTCCATCTCAAACCTATATCGTGTTTTGGAATGAAATGATACCATATTCTATAAAATTACTTGCTTTTCCCTACTGCAGTAACAGTGTTGCCTCTTACAACCAAGGTTTTTACTTGTTTGAAATTATACTGAACAAGTATAATTTAAAACAAGTAAATTTTCCCAATAAACCACCCTCCTCGGGGCATACAGCTCCATGAGAACACAGGCTTGTGCTCCAAATTCTGATGAGATGCTGGCTCTGGACTCTTTTAAAAAAAAAGAGGAAACTTTTTAAAAAAATTCTACAGGTTGAAAGTCAATTCCAATTTTTTTTTTTTAAAAAAACACTTCATTTTCGAATCAGATGTATTATTTCCTAGCCTATAACTCCTTGCCCTGGCCTCCACTGCACAGAAATCCACGTTAAACAGCAGGGTATTTAGCTCCTTTGGAATTAGCAAGCAAGCCACTCCCTCAGAGTCATTACGTTTTAGGAATCAAAAGCTTAATACAACCATTTGCAGGTTTTGAAGATTACTAAAGCCAGTAGCCACTTGTGCTTTACGTAACTTAATTCCAAAAGAATTCCTTAAAAACTCCACTGCTCAGAAAAAGCATAACAAACATTCAGCCACTCAGGTTTATCTCTGTTCCTGAGAGCAAAAGCAATTTCACACAACTGTTAAGGACAGGATATTAGGAATGCCCTACTGAAACTGTATTTACAAGGAAGTGCAAGTCAGCCTTAATATAATTAAATGAGTTGGAATTTGGCCAGTAACTTGGGTTATGACAAATCCAAAAGCCAGTCTATCCAACAGTACAATGTGTACTTGTTTATGCACTTTTCTACAGCACAGTTGATGACAGAAACAAAAAAAATGTGTTTAGGCTGGTGCCTAACTTTAAACAGGAAGAGTTGCATTTAATTTTAAATCAGTCACTTCTAACACCCTCCCAATGCTCATACAGGCTCATGAACAGATTTTGTCAGAACTACTCCGTGGCTATGCAAAGCAGTGAATTTTAAGGGGAAATCAGTAAAAATAGTAGCTTAGAATGATATGGAGGTGGAAATTTTAAGTCTGTGGTGCATCATAATGTGGCTTCTATGTAACTTGGGGCAACTTACTACAAACATCCCAAAAGCCATCAAATGCTGACTTCAAAGAGAGTGCAGACAAGGAAAATAATAAAAAGGGGGAATAAATACAAGCCAGCTGAGAAAAACAAACTCAGTCACCATCATTTTAAGACTATTTGGAAATTTCGGAGTGGCAGCACAGAAGTGACTTTCTGTAACTGCTCATGACCAGGTCCCAGAGCAAAGGCAAGATGTGCTACATTTTGAGCAAAGCCCTCTCCTACTGCCTTGCATTTGCTGTGGAATGTCTCAGAGAAGAACATGCAGTCACTTCCTTGTGAGTCAAAGGCCTTGGATGAGTATCAACTGCAACAATCAGTGAGATCCAAGTGGTAAGCAGAAGTTTTGCAAGCATAAAAATAGAACTATTTCAAATATCGAGCAATCTCAGCAATGTATTTTAATATATTTATGCCTCAAGCAAACTCTGCATTCTTTTGTTTCATGAGGAATGTCAGGCAGTTGTTATTTACTCTTTCAGTTGAACCTCTTCCTCAGTATTTCAGCCTCTCAGGCTTAAGGTACCTCACTGGACAATATCACATATCAATTAGCACTGCTTAATTAGCAACAGGCCCACGTAAAGTAGAGATAGCAATCATTTTTAAGAGTTGTTTATACTTACAGCAGTGTGTGTGTAAATTAATATTTTTTTTAATATACATTCTGAATGCTCAGAAAAAAACCTGTAGCATGACATTGTTTTAAACTGAAAATTACCCTTAGAAACTGCAAGCCAAGTTTATTATTGTGATGCACAGTTTGCAGTGAAAGTAATCTTGAGAACAGTAGATTGCTCCTTCCTTATCTGAAAAAAGCTTTTAGAAATCCTCATTGATCAAACTGTCATTTACCAGGGATTACTTCTTATTTAAAATATGGATGCCATTAATACCCTACATTTTTTATGAATATGTAATGATGAACAATAATAAAAGCATCACTTTATTTCACCCACACCCCAAAAGGGTTATTCTCTAGAGTCTGAAGCCACAAATTCTGAACTTACCTAAGAGCAGCATATTCAATATGAGTAAATGAAGAAAGATAGCATTAGATGTTTTTCAGTACAGAAGTCAATCACAGACTCACATACTGGAAATTCTATGATTACTTTCCTTTAAAATAAAGGAAGACTCTGACATAGGCTTTGTACTGGGTTCTGCACACAGGTAAATATCTATCTGATGAAAGTGTAATTATCAGTAGTCTTCCAGAAAGTGTCAAGAATGTCAAAACACTTAACAATGGTTTAATTTCCAATATTCACAATAAAACCAAGACATTATTCTATACATAATAAAGCACCACACAAGCAAAATTGCCTATGTATTTATTTAGTGTTTCAGGTGGGTTAGAATAATTTTCTACAGGCACAAATATCATTACCTTTTCCTGCTCAGAAGTTATATTCCCTCAAGGAGCAATGCTGAGATTAAAATATACCAAAATGAATACCAGCTGAGATATTTGGCAAATTCATGATTCATGCCTACCTGGTAAAAGTACAGGTTCCAGTTTTTTAATCCTTGGTTCTGACGCTATATTGTCGTCAGCCTGAAGGGAAGAAAACAAAAAGATCATTTACTTAAGGCTCAGAATTTTACTGTCAAGTACAAGCCTTTCACAGAGGAGAAAATCGTTTTAAATTTAAAAGTTCATCTTAAGGAGCTAGAATCCAATAGTAGAAGAATTTTTTAAGAATTTTGAGGGCATTTAGATATATACCAGAAGAATAATAAGATAATTAAAATATTAACATTGAACAAATTGAGTAACCCAAACTATAACAACTCATAGGATGAACAAAAACCAATTTGGCTTGACATTCCATAATGACTCAAGACCTTCAACAAGTTTTACAGATATAGACATTTAAGTTCAAAAAAACCTCTCTACTACTAACATGTGCAGCTTTCCAACATAGGAAAGATTTAAAAAAAAAACCCCAAGGCCTAGAATATGCATATGCCTACTGGCATCTCAATTTCAAACCTTAAAAATTAAAATATTCAATAAAAATACTGGAATTTTTGGTGAAATAACCCATGATTCCTACAATGACAATAATATAACCATTTCCTAAGATTAGGAATATCCAGAATTGTGTTAATTGACGTCTCGCTTTTACTAAGAAATTGTGAAAAAACAAAGATCAGCCAACACATCGCTAGAACAGGTCCTGCCTTGTCTAAAGTAAATAACTATCACTTTCTGTCAAGTGCACATCCAGATGACATAAAAATCCTGGCGGTTCACGACACATTTAGTACTATACGCACTATATATAATTAATAGATACACTTGATTTTCTTATTTATGCCATCAGACAAGTTCTAAACATGAAACGATGGCTACAAGTGAGAGTTTAATTATCTGCACAGCAGAGGAGCGCTGCTTTCTCATCCCGCCCAGCCCTGCGAGCAAAGCGAGCCCAAACACCTGAAGCACAACCCACAACTTTCCAAAACAACCTGGCACGGGCCGATTTTAATGAACACAAGCTACATTTTGATACAATTCCTGCTCCCCAACCACAGCCCGGGCTCTGCCCGTGAGCGACCCGGAGGCCGAGGGGCTGCACCCCGACCCGGCTGCGCAGCTTTTGTTCCCCGGTGCCTCAGAGGGCTCGGGGCCCCGGCAGCCCCTCCACAGGTGCTGTTTGCCACCC
>JAHLSL010000053.1:4935680-4972081 GCA_025920805.1 Petroica traversi | reverse complement strand
TCACCCTTTATGCAAGGAGTACATATTACAGCTGTGGGGTGTATGTGACACATGGTGTGGCTCCTGTGCAGGACCAGGAGATGGATTCAACGATCCTTGTGGGTCCCTTCCAATTTAGCAATAATCTGTGTGATTCCGAAGGCTGGATGATGCCCCAGGCAGTGCTGCAGTCACTGTCCTGCTGACAGCAGGAGCTGAATGTTGATCCACCATCCATGTAACTCCCTCTAAGCTTCCCAGGCACTCATGTGTTGCTTACCTGAGCTTCTCCAGAACATGGAAATAACACAGGCACCTACCTAAACTGCCAAAATCCATCACTGCTATTTCTTTTAAGTAGGAAACTAAGGAACTGTTCATATTTGCTTAGTGGCCTATGGCACCCACAAAGGTTCATAGTGCAGGTGATTATATGACTCTTCTGAACTTGGCCTCCACAGTGGAAATACCTCCTACACAAAGAAACAATTTGGGTGGAAATGGGGTTTAAAGGAGATCCCTAGATCAGGAATACATGGTCCATCAGCTGTGAGATCTAAGGAAGGGGAAGAGTCTGGGTTCTCCTGTTTGACCCAGTCACAAAGGAACTGGGTCAAACCACCAGGTCTCTGCAGATTTTGGAGCCAGGTCTGGTGTGTTCAGTAGGGTAAGAAGGGCTGGCCCTGCCTGCTGGTGCACCACAGTCGTGGTTCCAGCTAAGAGCCAAGCAGAGTTCATGGCAAGGACCACGGTTTAGGGGTGAGAGTTGAAGGCCAGGACCTGACAAACAAACTGCTGGTATTTTGCAACCTCACCTTATTAAAAAGCATGATGTTGGTCAGCATACTGTCATGGAAATGGAACAGCACAGTGGTGAAGATGCCAGAAAAATGGACACATTTCTAGACACAAAATGACACATGCAGCACTCAACATCAGCTGCAAGGTCGACATCTTCCCTCATTAATACAAAGTATATTACATTGCATTATAGACCATGGGATTTTTTGGTGAAGTCTGAGGGGGTGTTTTCAATGAAAGAACGGATTTAAGGGCATAATCTGGCTTCCACAATTTAGAGATGCACCACTGCTTGCAGCAGAAAGGTTTGATTGAACAGTGAGGAAGGAAACAACCCACTGGCACCTGCCTAGGCTGAGGAACACTCATGTGCACACATTTAGTGCTGTTCAAGAGCCCAGGGCAGAGCTCTTGGACTTGTAGATAGAGAAGATAAAACAAATCCCAATGTACTTTTCAAAACAAGAGCACCTCTTTGCACAAAGGTCCCATCTTATTGCTGTTGGCAGGCAATGTCCTTCACTTTATCCTCTATTTTCACATATACCATTTTTATTTTATGCTGCAAACATCATTGTTTGAGTGGGATTATTCAGCCTGGCGTGATCTCATGCCCCAGTCCATTTTAGAGAGTGCACTGTGCTGCAGATACTGCTGGTGGTTTAAAGCTGAGTGCTGGGAGAGCAAACCACAGCTCCTCTCATCCCCTTTCATAACCTAAATCCTTTGGATATTTGATAAGTGAGAAATACTGTGGGACTAGCCCTTATCTTTATCCTTCTTTAAAGTTTTTGTTCATATTCAGAACTCTGGAGAAAGGGAATTTAACTCAAAAAAAGGGGGAAGAGAAAGTGAGGGGGTGAGGAAGGCAGAATCTGCTCAGACTTGAAATTGCACGTAATGAATTTGCCAGTGATATGACAAATGATGATTATTTACACCACATCAGAATTAAAAGAGTGTTTCTGCATCAGCACAGAGACTTTTTAGGAGTAGCTGCAAAAGCAATCTTACTCATGAGGGGATGATCACAGGATAGCAAAAATTTCCATTAAGGACTGCACTGACACATTGAAGTTGCAGTGCTGTTCTGAAAAGGAGCAAACAAAATCAAAACTAAGCTTTAATAAGATTTGTGGTGATTGCTACTGGAACTGGCTACAAGTTTCCACTGGAAGAGGTCTGTACCAGTAGAAGAAGGCTGATTTGACAGAATTGAGTACTTTGGAGAAGCAAGTTAATTGTCACAACTTGCAGTGAGAGGCAGACATGCAGAGCAGGACAGGCAAGCAGAGCAGGGTAGGCAGGCAGGGAAATCCTCTGGCTCCTTTTTGGCAAGGAACTCAACTGCCTGCCCATCTCTGGCCACCCCAGCTCTGCCTCACTTGCTCACTTTCTTCAAACAGTTCTGCTAAGTCTGAGATTTTTGAGAATGCCTTTGTTCTATGAGAGCAGTCTTGAAAGAATGGTGGGAAGACAGCTATGCAACAAAGCCAGCTGGACTGAAAAGACTGCAGATGTCTGGTCTTATTCTCATTATTTAAAAGAATAATTTTATTTTACTCAGCAGTTGTTTACCTTGTTATTCAGTGGTATCTCCTGTGTGCCTGCCTGAGCAGGATCCTTCCACTTGGCCATTCTCACTCTGAGAAGCAGCCTGGCCTGTTCCCCCAGTGGAACACCCCCCTCACTGTGTGGTTGTCTCCTGGGGCTGACACATTTTTGCACTCATTGTGTGTGACAGTGCAGATAATTTTATCTGTTAGCTGTGGCTGGGGTGCACAGCCTGCTGTGTTCAGTGCACACTCAGATTAGGCACCTTCTCAAAGTTCTGGTACAACCTCTCAAGGTGGCTCTGTGGTTGGGGAAGTGCTTTGCCTTGTGCAGTGCATGAGGGCTGGGGTTAAGTCAGAACAGATTTTCACAATGGTTCCTTTTGATCTCTCAGCAGATTAGAGAATGGCTTTCATTAACATGTTCAAGAACAGGTTAGACCACCATCTGCCACTGATGCTGTTGACATAACTGAACTTGTCTAGTGCAGATGATCTCTTCCAGGCCTGTATTTCTATGGCAACTTACATGTTTTCATAGCTCTCTGAAGACTGGTTCAATTATTGGTTTGAACTTCAAGACAAAAAGACAAAAAGTGTTGTCTGATTTCACAGCTGAGCTATGTGCTCAGAGCTATAGCAAGCCTGCAAAGTCAGTTCTATTTTTCACTGGAAGGGGTACAGTTTATTAATTTACCTGGACACCTCTCTACTTGTGCACTCAACAGTTTGTGCACCCAAGCTGCCTCTGCCTGCACTCAGAAGTGTGTGACTGACTGGGGACTTGTGAGGGAGCCAGCCCTACAGATCTGTATTGCCTCGTGCAAATACAAACATAATTACTTTAATTTATTAAGCAGTTGGTAGAACTAAAAAGTCATTCCTGAATGCCCTTGATGAAGATATCGAAGAAAAATATTTTAAATGTGATTATTTACATAAAACAGCTATTTTGGCAATCTTGGCCAAATATATACAAAATATATAAAAACTATGCAGAGGGTTTAGTTTGTTGAGGTATCTCAGGAAAGAAGCCTCCTTTGCAGGGCATGGCTGTGAGGTGGAGCCTGTCTCCTTTGTGTGGTGGATTAATGATACAGAACTTTGCTGTGTCAGGTAAGGGTACTTTCCTTGTTAATCATTGTGTAGGTATTAACAAGAGTTATTGGGTGCTGTTCACAGCACAGTGTCCTACCTGGGCTTGGACTATTTCACACAGCTATTGTGACAGTGACTATTGCACAGACAAAAGAGTACATGAAATTATGCACCCTCTTTTTCATTACTCCAGCACCAAGCACTTAAATATTTCAGCTGAACACCTGCAAAGAATAATTTAAAGCCTATTATGAAGACCTACCTTACATCCATTGTCAAGATAGAGGGCATCAACCATAAAACACCACTTTGCCAGATCAGACTCTGCAGATAAGGCCAAAAGTTGGAAAAAAGCAAAATAAAATTGCAGTTTTAAGAAAATCTGTAGTCTTTGTCTCACTTCTCCCAAGGCTTGTGGTTTGTCAGCCTACAATGCCAATTACTCAGGGTACTGTTTTATGACTATCCCAAACCCCCATGCCTGGCACCCTCTGAAATGGCCTTTAAATGGCCACATCAACCAGGTCCTTACATCATTTTGACTTCCTGTCCCATGCTGAATCACAATGGGGGATCAAAATCCACAATTAGGGCTGAATTTTCAGCTTAGGTGGCTGCTGCATGTGGATGAATATTTATCTGCAATGGCTGCAGTGAGAAGAAAACACCCCTAGGGCTAATGTAGCCTCATAACCCAGCAAACAGAGGCTAATTGTCCCTGCTAGTGACAGCCACAGGCTTTATGCTGCCTTTGTGAGGTCCTGAGGCTTGTCAGGACTGCTTTGTCTGAACTTGCCTTAACCTGCCTTGAGCTGTCCTTCATTTGTTTAGCTGTGAAAGCACTTTTTCAAATGACAAGGAAATTCAGGTTTATTCGTAGGATTTAAAGGCCAGTGATAAAAAACAAGATATAACTTCATAGCACACATAAAAATGCCCCTAAAGTAGCAAAAAATAAACAAACATGAACGTGATGCTCACCCTACAAAGGGCCTGGGATGCTGACAGCTGGCAGTGTGTCCTCACTGTCCTCACTATAGCCACTGATCATCAGACCCAGAAGATCAGAGCAGGTGTAAATAAACAGCAAAATAAGGGGTAGTTAGTAGGAAGTGTGCCTTGAATAACTACCTTTTTCTGGTTTTCCACTGGTAGCATAGTAGTGTTCTTTTCTGTTCTCTCTTCTTGTCTCTTCTCTAATTAGATAGATCTAAACTAATAACAATTCATATATTAGCCTATTAAAATCTGTTACATTAACAATAAAATCCTGACTTTACATCCGAGGTGTGTCTCCCTTTTGCTCCCAACAGCTTTTAAGTGCAGCACTAGCTCAGGTGGAGGTGACCTGCTGGACAGGACAGTGCTGCAGAAGCACCTGTGGGACCCCAGCACCGTGTCCAAAGGGCTGCTGACATTTGGGAAATTCATGTGCTCCACATGAAGGAGCAGCTCACTGGCTTTGGGTCAGCCCACAACACCTGTACAGGGCACAGTCCTGTTCATCTTGCAGAGCTAATGAAATGATCCTGTAAACATCACCTGTTTCCTGACAAGGTCCTGCAGATGTGTTATTTTTATTTTTATTTAGAAGAACAGATAAATGCTTTGCCAAAGATGATAGTCAGGCACAGAACCTTGGAAAGTATTCAAAGAAGCAGCAGGGAGAAACCATAGTTACAAGGTTTCAATGGCTACTTTAATGAATTTGTAAATAATATAGACAACGGACTTTCTTGGTTCTCAGGTATCAAACTCCAGCTTCTAAAATGGACAGAGTGACTCTGCAACCAGAGAGGCTTTGAGGGCAAAGTTAAGCTAGTCCCTGAATGATGCACTGTGAAAAGGGGTAATTCATGGAATCAGGTGGCAGGGTTATGAACCTACCTTTGTGAATATGACAATTAGTCACCCTGTTGGAAACATTTGCCTTGAGGGAAAGGAAAATGTCTGTATTGCAAGATACTGTAAGATGAACACATTTAAATTACCTCAGTGGCATCTCTGCAAAGCCCTGGAGTACACACCCTTTCAGCCTGACCTGCCTCAGTAGAGGTCAAGCACATGATAAATCATGGCAATGGAATTCACTGTGACATTGCTGTGAAGTCACCACATGCTTAGGAGCAAGGGGGACACATCTTCCTGAAAAGCAGTATTAAATATGCCTCTTGAGAAATGCAAATTCTCTGCCTGCATCCTTTCAGCCTGTGATCAAGAAAGCATGGAGACAGACATGCAAATGTGTTGGTCATTATTCTGCTTGGTGACCTCCAAATCTATTATTGGTCTTCTATGCACAGACAAAACCATATTTAAATCTTATTAAAGTGGCTGTATGTCTAAAATGACTCTGCCAAACATTTAATGGCAGAGAGGCTGTCATTCAGTTCATGCTGTGCAAGAGCCCAGAAAATATCCAAACCTCTTAAAATCATCCCTGTATAGAAAATTTTATGAAAAATTACTGGCAAGTGTTAAGAAGGAAACTTTGCTTAGAAAATGTTTGGCCCATGCACTACATAACAAGAAACAGATTAGTGAAGTGTTTTGACATTTTAGAGAAAAAATTGGTATATTGAATTAATTTGCCATATTTTTCATGTGTTTCTTTATAAATATTTTTACACAAAGGAAGTATATAAATACAAAGGTAAAATGTTTTCATTTGAAATCTACATGCTATCAGATAAACTTTCAATGTAAACACTAAAAAAAAATTAAGTGGTCAAAAGCATGATTAACACACATTTTATAAAGACAATGTAACAAGAGGTATGCAACACACTGATTTCCATTCCTCAATGCATACTGCTTGTTTAGCACAGTGCTGAAAAGCTGCATCCCTTTGTGTTTGTTAATGAATCCATTTGTGGTGAACGTGCAGGCAAACAATAAAAGGCATTGGCAAACTGGAGGCTATTTTAACCACATATACACAATGGCTATGTAGTTGCACAGAATGGTAACACAGAAGTAAACATGAAAGTGAAACAATTTCAAATGTCATTCTGTTTTTACAAAATGTCAAGTTCCCTAAAGTTGAAGAAAAGGGAAGCCCACACAAAAAGCAAAATGTCAACACTGTTCCAACAGCAGTGAAACCAGTAAACCTGCTGGTAGAGACCCAAGATAACAAAAATCCAAAGAAATTATGACTGAACTTTGTGAAATCTCTTTACACTTTTCATGATCATTCAGTTTGGTAACAGTACTTCAGGGTATAAGTATGGATGGAGTATGAAAATATAATGCAAACAATAAAAATCAGTTACCATTAATGCATTTGTAGAGTCTTCCATCAATCCCTGCATTTCAAAATGCTGTAGGCAGCATTGTCAAGGAGGACACTGAAACCTGCACTGTGGGGCTGATGCTGAGTGAAAAAAGAAATTATGTACGTTTGAAATAGTGTATGAATGAGTCCTGATGGGAAATGAGTTAAACATAAACCTTTGACCAGTAATCTGTGAACAAACAACATGCTTTTAACTAATTTTCAAAATTGTTGGCTCAGTGGTAAGCATCCCCTGCAAAGAGAGGTGCTGAATATTTGGGAAATCAAAGTTCCTAAAACTTAACAGGGAGGAATGAGGCAAATAACACCCTGCTATTATGAAGAAAATTATCAAAACCTAGTACTTAGAATGCCACTGTGGAGACAAGTGCTCTGGATAAATCTAACTACAGATGTTTATTTCCAGTCTTAGTCCTCAAAACACTTCTGCTGTAGAGACTTTTCTCCTCTGACATTTGCTTTTGAAATTTACTCAAGAAAACATAAAGAATCTCTATTCTCATCTGGAAAATCTACATTTTGTTTAGATGGACTCCTAGTAACTGTTCCTTGTTCTTCATTGCTGCCATAATGAAATTGCAAAACAGAAGATGAATTTGTCACAGTAGATTTGCTTCAAGCAAAGATCAGCTATATTTTGATCTCACTTCACCAGAACACCTCTCCTGTCTGTTTGATTTGTTTTCCCTTGCAGGCATTTAACAAAAGTCAGAATCTTATTCTAAGTCTACAGGGACTCTATTGTAATCCTCATTTATACAAAACCCTAACGCAGATCCTGGATTTCTATTACTAAAATCTCCATGTACTTGTTATTTTTAGAATCTCCCTAAACATTTTGAAACAATGATCACCGTTTTTCAACAGTTTAAGGCTGTCAACATGCTTTGGGTTGGGGACAGATGTGATCCTGAAAACAAGATTATGCCACTGAAGTTCAAGGACAGGTTAAGAATATCTCTACACATGGCTTTCCAGGTCAGATTTCTCCAAACACAACTGTATTTTGCCATTCTGACCTGTTTTAGTGGATGAAAACTTCTATGTTGTGCCATTCTGAAAGAGAGGCTAAGCAACCTGCATGAAATCAGAAATGAAAGAGGGGACTGCATAATTTTTCCTTGCCTCCAACAATTTTGTTTTGATCTGAAAAACACCGTGGCCATAAAGAAACCAGCTGCATAAAGTAAGGAGAAAATAATGCTGGTTAAAATTTTGTTCAGTTTAAGAAATCTTTGGATAAAATTATCACATTATAATATTGTTCTTCCTCTAAGAGGTTCTATAAAGAGCTTGTCAATAAATGAGCTTATGAGGGAGGCTGAAATGGAACAAAGGAAGATCTACACAGTCGGTACCTGGTTTTTATCTGTCCCTGAGAGAACATCTCCCTTTCCCCCAACCCAGCAAGCATTTATTTAAGAAGAGAACATGCATCTCTTAAGTTTAAAAGAAGAGAAACACATATATCCAAAATTCTTTAGAAATGAATTTTAAAATCCCTAATTTGTTCAATTAGTCTTTTGTTCACTGCGTCCTCCACTGTGGGTAAAACAGGGGCCATAAGCCACTCTAACATTCTGTTTCTGTGGATGCATTTTCTTGCCTACTTTTCTGTTCTTCTGTTGCACTGCCAGATGCTACCACCAAATTAGTTACACTGCTGGCATGTCTTGGTCTATTTACTTTGTCCTTCACAGACTTGGCTTTCCGGGAATGGCTGTGCAAACTCTTTGAGCGCACGGATGGGAACCCAGAAGTCCTTTCTGGCTTCACTGACAGTAAATTCTCCTTCTCGGCCTTGACAGGGGCAGGCATAGAGGTGTAAGAGGCACTCATACCTGCTTCACCAACATTGCTATCATCATCTATGTCCACCTGCTTCTCCTCTGCTTGCCTTTCTGCTTCAGAGATCAGCCCGGGGTATTCTGGAGGCCGCTCTTGAGAAAGCTGCTGCTCAACTTCGTATTTCCACTCAGTGGCCCACTGTTCAATGGTGGAAGGGCACACCTGATCCATAATGGTGCTATACTGTGAGGTCCAGTTGTTAACTCCTCCAACCAGCTTCCCACCTTGTGCAAATATAAAGCTCCTTGACTTCATCATAGTGGTTTGACAAGCGCTGAAAGTTTCAGGAGGAAAATAGCGCATTGCTTTGGCTTTGTCCAAGGGGTAGGAGATGGTTGCTTCTAACTTGGTACGTTCTACTTTGAACTGAGTGTTCTGAAAATCTGGTCCTCCTACGGACTGACTGTTCGTAACAGCATTCATCTGGTTTGCACTTTGAGGAATCATCCCATCACTGCTGCAAACCCCCTGTTTTTCACCCCCCAAACCGCCTGAACCAGAACGGGGCCTGGCAACATTCTGTGCTATTTCTGTTGCAGATTTACTGTGCTCTGCTGTGCTGACTGAATTAGCACTCGAGGCATGGAGTCCAGTAAGCTGTTCTGGAAGCAGCATCCTTGGGTCTGCTCCATCTTCTTTGGTACCAATAGAGTGGGCTTTTTTACGCATGGCGGGCGACATGGGCGTGGTGCTGTCCTCAAAGGTGAGCTCGTCCCCACTGATGTGGTATTTGTAGATGCTGTAGCCATCAGAGCTGTTGACACTGCTCTGCCTCAGGAGATAGGCAGCATCACACTCTGAGGAGGCCCTCGAGCGCGGGTACGGCAGCTCGGATTTGTCGATGCCCGCCAGCTTCTCCAGAGCGTTCACCATCCGACCCGAGAGCTCTTCCAGCTGGGACAGACGGAGGTCCACTGTCTGCAGAGAAGCTTTCATGAAATGCTCTCTCTCGTTCACTTCTTCCAGCCTCATGGACATGTTTTCAACTCTGTGGAGTATAAAAAAGGGAGCAGAGAACAGAACCTGTGGAATGGTGCAATAACCTGTTATAGTCACCCAGCTCCTGATTTCTTCCTAAGGCAGAATTTTGTGGTGTGTATCATGCCTTGTTCTTTTTTCCTATGCGTAGCATTTTCTTGTTATCTGTGCTTTCCAAACACCATATTAGAGGGGTATTTGAACTTTGCCCTTATATTCATGGCAGGAGGGCCCTTAGGGACAGACTAGGATTAACATTTCTGCGTGTGCCACCCACTGTGTGCTCAGTTGTTCTCTTTCACTGTGAAGCATCAAATTAATCACATGAAAAGTAGTTTCTAATGACATGATCACAGGGTGACTTAAAATAACATCAGAGCATGTTGTAAAACAGGTTCTGCAGCTGTATGAGAGAGAAACATTTACTAGTCTTGATGGGATTGCTTTAGCTCTTGAAATACCTTTCTATTTTGTATCAGCTGAAGGGAGTGGAGCTTTTGTCTAGTTCAATTAAAATAATAGTGCAATTAAAAGAACACTTCTTCCCATTTTCTTATCATTTATATCACAATGGATGTGATGGTACTAGAAAAATCCATATAAAAGTAATTAACTGGAATGTGGCATAGAGAATATATACTAGTAAATCTACTGTGGAAATTAAACTAACATTTCCTTGCTCTCACACACAAAAGATGACGAAGCATCTGGAGCAAGAAGCCATGAGAAATAAGCAAATCTGCTTTGTGGCTATAGGCCATAGTGAATCAGTGAGGCTTATCAGCCCTGCTTTATTTTCTGCCACAATACCTAGGATTTTGACAAATTGCCATGGATAACCAGTGTGATAGAAACTCCTTGAATGTATGTAGCAGGTTTAATTTACATCTCTATTCTAAAATTTCAAATATAATAATGCAAGATGTTCAGGGCCTCTCTCAAGAGAAAGAGGTTTACCTATTAAAGAATCACAGAGCTGATTCATAACAAATGGCAAAATTAAGATACATATTGATATATAGATAAATATGAACATGGAGTACTTCATCAACAGAATACTATGAGGTAGATTAAGGTGAGTGAGTGTTTAAAATGTGTATAATTTTCACTACAGGGAGAATTTTTCTTGATTTCAAGGAAGTGACAAAGATCCCAATTCTTGACTTAGATGTACTGGCAGAATAGGCAGAGCCTTTGGGAACAGTCCTGCCAAGTGACCTGGTAAAAAAGGCTGCTGCCATCAGCACTGGGTGCTTACACAGCAATATGCAAACATTACCTTGTCCTCAGAACAGCATCATGATTTACATGTGAATATTCCCCATCTTTTAAATGGGGAAGTTCATACTGAAAAGCTAAATGCCTTTTTCAAAGCCTGTGGCAGAGATTAAAATTCAGCAGTTGTGAGTGCCAGACCCTAATGCAAACCACAGGTTCAAGGAAGAACCCTCAGTGCTTTTGTCATTAATCTCCAACATGTTTCTTGTGGTTGGGTGAACTATTGGATGAAGCAGCAATTTTCTCAAATGGATAAAAAGCATATCTCAGATGGATGAGAAGTATAAAATTCATCATGAGCAAAAATGTTCTTAAAACAAAGCTACCCAAACCAACAGATTTAGTGACATAACAGAAGGAATAACAAAAAGTTTGCTCCTGTGAGAGATGCACCTGCTCAGAGAGTTATTTAGGATTCAGATCAGCTTCTGAGTTGGTGGTGGTTTTCTTCAAGATGAAAACCTTTTGTATTTTGACTCAGCTATGGTTATAAAGAAGATATGAAAAAGATTGTTCCAACAAATGGTGTGGATTTTGTTGTTACAATAGGTACCTTTCAGAGGTAACTCTGATGCGTTCATCATTAGATGACTGCTGCTCATCCTCTTTCTCCTGGAAATATTCTTCTACACACTGCTCTTCAAAATCATACAGCTTTTTTAACTCTTCATCATTCAGAAATAACTCTGTGCATAAGAGAAGAACAAAAGAGGAGTTTCCTTTTTCTGAATTTCTGGCAACTGATTTAAATCCAATTTAGCAGTTTATTTTGGACATGAACATACTGCAGCTTCTACTCCTGCACTTAATGAACAGATGATTTTTTTAAAATAGGCAATGAGCACTTAACTGAGGAGAGGCAGAGCTGTGAGGGCAATGGATTATGACCATCATCTGCTTCCATGGCCATCCATGGGGGCTCGATGTTCTGAATGACTTTGGCACTGTGTGACAGCTGGGCACTGAACAAACTGACCAGATTTTACAAGATAAAGACATGGGAAATCTCTGCCAGTTTGACTGTTCCTTCATTCAAGTGTTATTCTTAAAAGGATGCCAGTTAAAGGCAACAGATAAACCTAACAGATTGTTCACAGATATTCTTTGGATAAGGTGTTGAGAAATTTCTAATCACAGAAGAAAAATCCAAGGGGAATATAAGCTTTTGGGAACAATTCATCCTTTATCTGGATTTGTCTCTCTGCATTTGAAAGTAGAGTTAAATTTCTTTTTTTCCTTTTTCTTTTTCCTATTGTGCAAAAATGCTTCCCGTGGAATGCAGAAATAGAGGGATATTGTGAGCCTCTGATTATCTCCACGAGGCATATAATGAAAATATTAATTAACAGTTACAGAGTATATTAGGAGAAGAATCCTCACAGTTTCTCTATGAATTGACAGATAAATCTCTAAATGATAGTGGGGATACTTGCACAGATTGCTCACAATTACAGAGCTGACACTACAGCTGACATTTGAAATTGTGATCCCTTCTTCTGAAATTCCTTTTTGCCCCTCCCAAACATATGAGCTTCACCAGAACTTGGACTGAGTAGATACCATCTCCCTGTTCTAAGAAAGCACGTTAAAGAAGGTCTTTATTAGCAGCAGAGAGCTGCAGCTTCTCAGGCACCCCCAGAGCCCAAAAGCTGCTAACTTGAATCAAACACTGGCCCATAATGTCTTCACCTTGATGGTCAAGGTGAACAAAACATTTCAGTGCTGTACAAGCTGCTGCTTTCTGCTAATTTGGTGCAAAGATCTCAATTTAGAGGAGATTTCTTGCATACTCAGTCCCCTGTCCCGCTCATCCTGGTCTCCATCACTCTTCTTGCAGCGGCAGCAGATCCTCTTGATGATGATGTAGATGTGGCTGAAGATGATCATTGGTGGTGGCAGGACAGGTCTGTCGTGGAATGTCATGATCAGCTGGTACCGCTGAAACTTCCACACTTGGTTGGAGATTGATTTCACCTCAAAGAAGGTATTGCTGAAAGAAAACATAGGTACAGTTTCTATAAGGTCCCTGATCTTCCTTATCATTGAGCAAGGACTCTGTTGAAAAAAGCAGCAGCTCAATAACCTCATGGAGCCACAGGGTTTGCTCTTTGCTGGTGCTACTGAACTAAGGATTAAACTGAACTCATGATTTCACTTCTCCTTTTGAAGGCAGCAAAACAAGGTGCTCTGCATCCCTCAGGCACCACTCAGAACAGTCCTCTCAGACCATTTGCTCTTGCTGCACAAATCCCTTAGGTGCCAGTGAAAAGAAACTTGCACAACTTCTGCAGCACATAATTGGTGTTTTGGGGCTTGGTTATAAACTATTTCTTTTAACACATGCCAGTATTTGATGCTACACAAAGTATTAAATCCATGAAACGTATTTTGTATGCTAAACTCAGAAGCCTCACATAGTTTGCCTTTAATGTGCTAATCAGCTTGACCTACATAGAAGACTTTTCAAGTTTTCACAAAATGTCCTAAATTCAAACTTTACTCCCTCAAACTTCTGATTTGAAAACACTGTGCATATCTTGTAAAGAAATTTATTCTTGGAAGCTTCATCACTTTTACATCAAAGTAAGGTGTGTTTTAAAGACGTTTAATTTTGAAATTCACTTGATATGAAGGGATAGTATTCAACCCAGACATTACAATAGTCACAGTTATAAAATACCAACTAAGAGAAAGCAGGCTGGATATTCTGTTTTAGAAAAGGCCTTTCAAGCTATTTTAAAGTATCTTCAGATAGCTCACTCCACTTCTATGATGGTGATGATACTGGAGCTTCCTTTTCATATTCCCTGTCCACTTAGTTCCTAACTTTGTGTGTTTAGAATATCTACATCTATAAAACCAGTTAAAACATCTCTTTGAAACCAAAGAATTCCTGCGTACACATAGCTTTTGATTCTTTGGGTTAAGTACACATGAGACTATTTACCACTGAAAAATAACAATCTGCCTTCATTCCTTGTCTCCTTCATAGCAGGAATTCCCCAGCTGATCTCAACCCTGTGCCAGCAGGCTGGGGTGGCAAGAGTTAACAGCATGACCTACTTCCCAAACTGCTGATTCCTTGGTCCTTCAGCCAATAATAGCTGCCATTGTGAGATTCTTCCCCTTCTCCCCAGCTATGTGACTGGCATTTGAGTCATTTAAATTCATGACCTTTTAAGCTACATACATCAAATGAAAGACAGGCTTTGTGAGCTGCAGATTTCTGGGTGCACGAAGTGCTATTTTTGCATTTGTGACACAAGTTACCTACGCCAACAAGCCCTCCAAAACTACATGTTTGAGAGCAACAAAAATGCATCACCTGCTTTCCTCAGGTCCTCCATTCAGGAAGTATTGCCAGCATGTAATTATTCTTTTTTTTTAAATCCCTACATCATGAGAGGAAAAGCATTTAACCTAACTGCAGGTGGGAAGAGCAAGCAGCAGAAATCTATTTAGTTTTACTCCAGATAAGTCCAAATATAGATAAGTGTTTGGATTGGACACAGACCTTGGCAAAACACAGCCATCCTTCCTGTTGATTCAAGGCAACACAGACTATTTTTTTGGGTCATGAAAGAATTCTGCAAGACCCTAATTCCTTTTTCTAAATGGAAAACAAGACTAAAAAAAGCCAGATGATGTAGTGGAAATGCCTCGGGCTTTTGACGTTCAGAGTTTTATTCTGCTGTTCTCCTGCAAAACTGTGACTACACAGGTTTCTGGCAGGTGTGTGCCAGGTTTCATGGATCCTCTTTCTCATCTTTCCAGTTCCATTAGGAACTGGAAAGAGCCAAATTCTCTCACAATCCTTGCAATCCCTGGCAAATTCCAAGCCCCCTTTCCTCACTCTTCTCCCATTGCCAGCATTTGCCAGTCACATCCACAGAATAAGGAGATTCTGAGTGTGAATGCAAAAACTGCAGAATCAGTTGATGGCTCCCATAGAAACTTTTATCCCAACAACAAGACAAAGGTGCATGATTGTTTTACATACTTGAAGACAGCAATCAGCAGGTTCACCAACAGGATATTTGCTACCAAAAGGTAGCAGGCCATAATAGCAGGAGTGAGCCAGGCCCCTGGGATGCACGGAGGGAGGCGTTTACCATCATCATCATAAAGATTGTCCCCACAAGGAGCTGAAGGAAAAACAGGAAAGGTTTTTTCACAAACTGCCTGATACTTAAAAATACTCTTCACATTTATTTAGTGATGATCCATGCATAAACGTTGCTAAATTTTGTCAGTTTATTTTCAGTACCTATAATTTCTACTTCAAATTCTGCTTTTAACCACTTTTCCCATATTAGTGAACAGAGAGGCAACTCCTTTCTGCACAGTGTGGCTTTCTATTCACATTTCCATGGATTTTCTTTTTCTCACAGTCACAGTCTAAGACAAGATCTTAATGTGCCTACATACATATTAATAGTGGAGTTACAAACAAATTCTTAAACCTGGTTTGTGAGCACACCTTGCCAAAGACATAAAAGCATTGCCTTAATGGTACCAGACTGCTGAGCATAAATTCAGCATTTATGGGGTGTATTGAAGAGGCCTTTCATGGTCTTGACTATTTCTTGATCTGTCTGGGGCTGTTAATGTTCCCAGCAGGTTAATGCTACCAAGAAGATCAAATTCTAAAATGAAAATTATAAAGTAACAGCAAAATAAGACTACTGAGAATGGGACAAAAATTGAGATTATTGATCAAACCAATATAAAATAACTGCCTGAAGTAATTCTAGGATTATATAGGTTGTCTTGGGTAAGAGCTCTCTTGGAGTTGGGTAAATGCAGCAAGTTTATTCTGTCTGTAAGTGCAATGCCAACATATCTGATTTCAAATACAAGGCTAACTTTTTGAACCATTTAGTAGCAAGTAAAGTTTTTGTCAGCCACAGATTCTTAGCAAATGCGAAGTTTGACAGAGTTCACTATAGATTTAGTTAATGTGAATAGAAAATTCAGTATTTTTAAACATTTTGCAAAAAAATCCCAATGCATCAACCTCACTTGAAAAATACTTCAAAATATTTGAAAACAGACTGAGCTTATTTACTGAGGTCTCAAAGAGATATTTGGACTGTAATTAATAGCATTTATTTTATTTGCTTTTCAAACATCGGATCTACATTTTTTCCTAGTTTTCCTAAGAAAAGCATAGCAGGAAAGTAAAGCAAATCCTAATTTTATTCAAAAGGACCAATGAAAATACTGCCAAAACCACACTACTGTTGTATCTAGGGAATCAAAGGGAATTAGGTATACAATGCCACTTATGCATCATAACTTTAAAAACCCAATTATTTTACTGTTGGTGTACTAGAAACAAGTCACAGCAACCACCTAAAGTCAGTTAAAACTTCTGATCTGCATTTTATGTTAAAATATTTTTCCTCTGCTTATTTTCCAATGAAACTATTACAGTACAAAACCAAGATTCACACCTGAATTTTAGATGAGTGCTGTAATTAAAATATGAGAAACTAGGCAAGAGAAAGATTAATGAGACAATCAGCTGTTCACAGAGACTTACGATTGATTTCCATGGCATAGACTGAACATCATTCCAAAGGAACAGAATAGAAAAGGAGGCAGGGAGAGAAAAAAGAAAACAATAGAATAATAAAGAAACAGAATAATAAAAAAAAAGATTGGAAATACAGTTCTGCTGCCAAGAAAAGATAAGTGACTCAAATGTCAGAACAGTGGAGACATATGCTGAGAAAAAACGTCTTTGTTACAAATGCAGTGCATTCTGCTATTCCCCTTTCATGCTGTTTTCCCCAAATGTTACATATGGCAGCAAACTAATGATAATAATATATCACAAAATGCTTCTGGCAGATGATCATTTAAATATACATGATATTTCTGGCAAGTAAACAAAACTGGCCGTCAACACAAAGCAACTCAAAATTATCACACAAAAATCATTCTTTTAGCTATTATGGAAACATTTTCTCTTTTTTCTTTCTTTCTTTTTTTTTTTTTTTTTCACCACCCTGGCTTTGAATCTGTCAGCTGTTTCTCTTGAATAGCTACATTTCCATTAATAGGCATACTATTGTACATTGTAGTATCATTAATGCCCATTTTGACTACCAGTCTGGGTACTTGCTTGCCAATTCCTAAATTCTGGTTATAAGAAAAGTCCCACTATTGCAAGAAACTCAACCAGGCTTTTCTATTTTTTTAGAATATGATGTTGTTGAGTACAAGATGCTGATAACTTGCCTGTGCACAGCTTCTAAACACAATGGACCACACAAGAGTTTCTTGGGGTGCATTAGGAAAAGTGTTACCTAATTAAGGGAAGTAATTATTCCCCTCTACTCAGCTCTGGTGAAACCACACCTGGGCCGTGTGTCTGATTCTGTGTTCCCCCACAGAAATCAGGCATGGAAATACCAGAATACTCCAGTCATGGGCCCCAGAGATTACTAAAGTGATTGGACTTTCTGACAAATGAGACAAGAGTGAGAAAGCTGGGATAATTTAGTCTGGCTAAGGTCAAGGACATCTTACCAATCTTATAAATACCTGCTGTTGGGTGGGAGAAAACAACACAGGGCCAGACTCTTCTCAGTGAAAGGAGAAGCAGCAGTGGGCAAAGGTGGAAAGATGGGAAATTCCATTTAAACCAGGTTGTCCAGAGAGGCTGCACAGTCTTCATCCTTCAAGATGCTGTAAACATGACTGGACAGTCCCTAAGCAATCTGGGGAAAATCTAATTTACCCTGTTTTGAGCAGGAAAGTTCAACTGGATAATCTCCAAAGGTGCCTTCCAAGCCCAGCAAATTCTGTGACTTGTGATCTCCAGAGGACACCCCATCCTCAGAGAAGCTACTGACAAAATCTTCTACCTTCTTTCAGATGGAAAAACTGATGTAATACTGATGTAACCCTGGGCCTTGCCAAAATCAGCCATTAGCACTTGAGTCAAAGTCATACTGGACTGCCCATAGCCATCACTCCCCAATGGCTTCTGAGGCTCCTTTTGTGATGTATTTACAGAGAACCACAGATAGATTAGAGTGAAAATTTCTTATTGAAAGCAAAAAGATCTTTGGGAATCAGTCGACAGACTTCTACACAGGAGAAATGTACAGAACAACTGTAAGGCAGTGTAGAACAATGCCTTGCAAAGCCAGAATTATTTCAATATTAAAACAACACAAACCCACACATTTCCAAGTTAGTTTATGCTTGGGCTACTGACACTGCAAAGCTTCTGATCTGGGAAGGAGCAAGTAGCTGGACTTGTGCAACCAGAAAACCCAAATCTTTTGTCCCCCAAATATTTTGCACTGCTGAAGAAAGATTTCCAACCCATGCATGCTGAGAAATGACTGGAAGCATGAGAGAGGCCTGGGACACCTCTTACACTAAAGAGATGGTGGCAAGGTGTGAGTTTTGATTTATAAGGAAATCAAACTGTCCACACTGGCAACCATTTTTTGCTCAAACAGAAGTAGGATTTGAATGCACACAGTGAGATAAGGGATAGCTCTTATCTTAGCATTACAGTCACTTCCTCTCCATCAGAGAACTGCCCTGCTTGTGAGCCAGGACAAGCTCAGGATCTCTCACCAAAACTGCAGAATCAGACAGCAGGTGACTGCCTTGAGCTTTCACTTGTCAAGAGTAACTTACTGCACCCTAAATGACATTAATGAAACAAGCATTTATGAGGAAAACAAAGTTGATCTGATTGTACACTTTATCCCTTTCTAAATATTTCAACTTTAATGACATTTGGTATAAATGAAGAATACAAATTTGGTATGATGGTGAATCTTCGTGGTTTTTGAACTCAGACCTCCAGGTTCTTCAGCATTCCACTTTCCTACCTGTCAGTATATGCAGGTGACTGAAATAACACACACACAAAGCTGGAACAGCAGCTTGCATTATTTCAGATAAAGTGCAAACTACATGATACTCACTAGAGGCGGCCAGCTGCACATTGGACTGTTGTACGAATTTCAAAGATTAACACAAAATTAGCAGTAACAGGACAGTTTCCATCTCCTTTAAAATACTGACAGCTATTTTTTTAAACTGTGCAGGTTTTCTGTAAGAAAGGCTATTCCCACATCCAAAGCTAGTCAAGGCGAGTTTGCTTTATTTGTTTTGTTTTCCCATAGGTGTAGAAAAGAACAACGTGAATCATTCACAAAATGGAAACATTTCTGCAAGCAGACAGAAGCATGACTGGGAGTAAAAATGTATGAGCTCATTGCCTGTGAGTTGGAGATGAAAGGTTATGTGTATTTTAACCTCCTGCACAAGGGATTTATTTTTTTTCTTCTTCTGTTGGAACTGACTTTTAGTAAACTTTGAATGAAAAGAACATTTCAGAATGATCTCTGTTGATCCCTGCAAGCAAACAGAAAACTTAACACTGCCACACTCTCGGACAGGAGAATATTCTGGACTTTCTGTGTTAACTGAATTTGAATATAAACCAAGAGACCAGACGTGCAGGCGGGGAACAGAAAATTGTTCCCTCTCAGCTTCGCCACGAGAAAACACCAACAATAAAACTGTAAAGCGAGAACACTTCTTCCAAATTAAAACTGGTCTTTAATTTGGATCTGATCATCTGCCTCAGAAACAGGAAACAGACTCTTACTATGAATTCTACTCTTACGGTCTATCTGGTCAGCGAACACCTCTCCGTAGATCATCCAGTAGGGCATGTAGAAAATGTTGCGAGCCAGCCTCCAGGAGGGCTCCTCATCTGGGTGCAGGATGGCCTGGCGAGCCACCCCAAAGCTCATCAGCACCACAAGCATGATGACCACAAAGTACAGCATGTCAATCATCTGCATGGGGAGAGCACAGAGAGGATCTCAGCACAGTGGGAGCACAGTGGCACCAGCAGGGCTCAGTGTCAGTAAACAAGAAAATAGGGAGAAACTTCTTGACATTGTTCTTTAAGTACTGCTCATGAATGAAGAATATGTAAAAAGGCAGAGAAAGCAGTTACTTAAAGGAATTCCTTTTAAAAATAATTAAAATTATAAAATCTTTGCTATCCCTGTTGTCCTTTGCATCAAATGTGCTCTGCTCTGCTTTCAGCACAGACCTCCTCTGTGTTTGTGATGCTGGAATGAATTTTCCTCTTCTTTTATATAGCTTTTACACAGGTCTGTGTATCCACAAGCATTTGCATGCACACTTGTAACCCTTCCCTGAGCCTGGTGCTCAGTGCTCTGTGAGTGCCCTGCAGGCCCTGAGGCTGAAGAGCCCAGAGCTGCAGAGCCAGGGACACCAAACATTCTGCTGGCTCAGGAAGCCAAGGGCCCCTGGCAGGACAGATTCTGGAAAGTCGAGCTGAGCCCAGCCCAGCCCCAGCATTGGGCTCCCTTGTTGGATCTGGGCTGTGGAAAGTCTAGAACTGGTGTGTGTGACTGACGGGGGTGCATTTGCCACGCTGGCACCTGGGGGAAGTGGATGCATCAAACGGGATCCTGATTCAAATACTGAGGGAAAGACCCCAACCCTCTCACTGTGCCCAGCTTCATTTTCCTAACACCAGGAAAAGGCATCAGTTGCAGACAGAGGATAAAACCATTGCTGTACCCCCTCCTGTGCACAGCTGATTGTTTTCTGCATGATCCTGTGTACCTGCAATCTGTTATTGCATGAGTATGACAACTTGTGTGTGAAACTCATATGGCAACTTTTCACAGGCTGTATTCAGTCCTACTTATTGGAAAACCTCTTTTCAACCCAGAAAGGAGTTTAGTTTCCCATGGAGTTCTTAAAGACATAATTTAGAGCAATTTTAAGCACTAACCATCTTTCCGATCATCATGACGTAAGGTCCCAGATATTTGTTCACACCAAAGATATCCAGCACTCTAATGTACCAGAAAATAATATCTACACAGTAAATCACTCTTCCATAGCCCATGTAAGGCTGGTTCTGCAGGCGAAGAATTGCTCCTATGATAAACACTGAAATAGCCACCAGGTCAGTAATATTCCAGTATTCCTGGAGCCAAACTTTGATTTTTTGGCTCAGCTTGCCAGGTTCTGACATCAAAATCTGAAATAAAAAAACAAACAAATAAATGAAAAGTAAATAATTTAAAATTTATGAGAAATAAATCATTTAAAAACCCGCCAAGTTACATTTTTGAAGTAATGGTCACAAAAAAAGACCAGTCTTGTCAATAGGTGTCTGAGGTCGTGTCCACTGTCAGAAAAAATTGTTTCAAGCAAGAATATTTTTATTAGTTATTAGTATATTTTAGAATATACTTTCTCTCTCCTGTATGACTTCTGAATCCAGTGCACAAGTTCATGCCATTATAATCTCTAAGCTTCATTCTAAGAATTATAAGATGTTGGTATGGTCAGACTTTACCTCTCTGACTTTCTCCAAAGCCAAGGTCACAATGTAGGAGATGACAATCCATTCCTGGACTGAGGGCCACCTCTCCATCCGCACCAAGATGATGTAATTAAATAACATCAAGTAACCAAGGTATGATATCTGCCAAAAAAGGAAAAAATCCTTTATGGACTCTAGGTGATGGATCATAGGATCCTTTCAAATTCAATTATTAGAGATGACATAAACACACAGAGAGAAAAAACCCCAGTATCCACTAATTTCCATTACAAAGTCCTGGATTATTAGTGTAAGCCAGTAGAGCTAACACTCAGTTTTGTACAATCACTGGTGGAAATGTCAAACTGGTGGTGCTGGTGTCTCCAAGCTGCACAGTGGCCAAATAAAAAAATTCTGAGACCTTGGAAATCCAGAGTTAAGAAATTAAGAAGGATTCAGTGACTTTGCAGGAAAAAAAAAAACCCAACAACCCAAACCTGGATGCAAAACAGTAACAAACCAAAAGATACCTCAAGGAGAAAATGAAGTTTTTTAAAGAATGGAATATTCAGCTGTGAGCAGCACCTGCTTGGAGGGTAGGGAAAATAGAGAGCCATAGAGCCCACTCTATTTCTCCACTGTGTAATGATGTGGTTGTGCCCATCTGGGCAGAATGCACTCTTCAGCTGAAGCCAGAGGCACACAAATATTATTTATTGGTTACTTAACCCCATCCACATGGCCAGCAGGTTTGCAGGTGTTTTGGTTCCTTTAAGCAGCTCCCAATCTCAGAGCAAGTTTCTTGCTGAAGTCTAACTCAGGGAGAGCAGAGAAGGCAGCACCACCAGAGGGGAAACACCAGAGAGAGACAGTCAAAGCCTCTTAGCTGAGGGGCCTGATGATACACAAAAGCAAAGTCCCCTTTGCTCAGCTCCCTAACAACTTTGCTAATTAATTCATATGAACCTGTGTGTTGAGTCTAAGTGTGAAACTGAAATATTCAGCTGCTGGAGACCTTTACTTGCACAACAAAAAAATCTTTCCTTCTCTGCAATGCCCCCACACTGGCACAGCCACGGGCCTCCAGCAGCTAAAGGAATCCCAGATGCTGAGGAACACATGATCCAGACAGCTGAATGATCTCATTTCTTGAAAGAAGCAAAACAGCAATTCCAAAGCACTCTAAAGCAGGTCCTTTATGCCTGGGGCTTTTTTAGTCTACTAAAATGTAATTTCTTTGCACTGTAAAACCACGTTGGATACATTTTGTTGAAATGAAATAGGAATTTTGCTTTTAAATTATTAACTCAGGCAGCAGAATGGCATCAATGTAGTGTTTTATGATTAAAATGTGCTAAAAAAGCCAAACCTACAGATTACTATGACTGATCAGGTATCAGGCATCCTAATCATGGACACATAAGAAACTTAGTTTGGTGTATTCCATAGAGAGACTCCTTCAGAGCACGTAGGAGCTTTAGAGGATGACAATGGAAGCTTCATTAATTCATTCTGTTCACTGTCTGTGCCTTTTCCTCTGAATAAAGAGAGGGCTTTACTCATCAGATTCCACGAAAGTCAGTAAAATATTTATTTATTTATTACTCTTACATTGGAGTCCTTTCAGTTTCCCAGGTGTGAGAAAAATGACCACTATCAGTTTAATCATCATGACTTACTGTGTAGAACCAAAATTTGACAATAGGTGCATTATAGAATTCATAGATCTTTGTTCCAATTGGAAGGCTCTGCTGTTTTTTCTTTCCATTCTCTTCATCCCCTTTTCGAGAGCCTGTGTCTGCATTCGCATCCTGGAAGACAAAAGTTGTCAGATTTCATCAATACACAGAAGTAAAAATAGCAGCTTTTCTCCATCCACAGCCCCAGCCAACTGTTAACTACACAGGGATTCCCCTGAGCAACAGAGCAACCTCTTTTTAAAAGTATATAAATAGAAATCTGTGGAATACACAGACATTTCCTGTGCCCCGAGAATCCAGCCTATACACTCCCATAATTCTTTGATTTTATCCCCAGAAGCAATTGAGATTTTAACCTGAGTGAGCTCCAGCATAATCAGAAAAGTCAGACAAATGAGCACTCTTAAGACATTAGAACTTCCTAATAATCTCCATTACTGACCGCATTTTCCTCCTCCTTTTCTTTGCCCTCCTCATTTTCTTTTGATGTCTGGTAGGAATAGTCATCATAACTCCTATACTCCAGGAAAAGGATGGTGGGAGGGAAAAGAATTCCCATTATAACCTGCAAACAAGAAAGAATTCAACTCAATATTTGTTTACATTAGGGTTTTTTTTTGTAAATCAAACAATTAGAAAATATTAAAATCAGTAAGAGAGACTGTATCATCAAATCACAGAAGCAGAAAATAAAATCACAGGGTTTCACACATTGCAATTGCAAAGATTTCACTCTTTCCAACACCGAGTCTCAACTATGTCTCCTGGTGCAATATTAAGCAATATAAGAAGCACGTGTCCACATCTGGTTTATTTTATCTCTATTTCCATTGCCTGGACCCCTAATGGAGATATCTTTGCTTGTATCCAACTAATTTTTAATTGAAGGAGTATGTTCTCAATTAACAAATCTCATGTTTTATTGAAAGCCACAATTTCTCTCTCAGATTCCAATCACATAAAGTGTTCTGTGGAGTTACATTTCCCTTTGCCATGGCGTAACATTCCTTAGACATCCTGAAACAAAAGAAATCAGCTTTAAAACATCTATATTCCTAAAATATCTCAAAGTGAGCCATTTTTGCTATGCAAACTCTATGTCTAACAAAGTGCTCCATGCAGCAAACTCTCTTTGGAGATGATGCAGAGCCCAAAATGTACCTTAAGGCCGGGGTTTTTGCGCATGCGCAGCCGCCCCATCCACATGTCAGTCAGGAGCATCTGGCTGCAGGTGTGAGCAATGAAATCCCTGTGTTTAGCTGCCACAGCCAACTTCAGGCAGGTAGAGTTACTCCAGTTTTTCAGCTCATAGGTCAGCAGTTTCATGGCAACCTGCTCATCGTGTTTATAGGACTGATCCAAGAGTTCGACAGCCAGCTGGCCAAAGTCTCTGGAAAATACAAGGTGAGATCAGTGAGGTTTGACTTAGAAATCAACTCTGTTCACTGGGCATCATGTTTATCCTCACACATGTTCAGTGACAAGAACAACTAATCTCAAGCTTGATTTGGTAAAATCTACAAAAGTTCCAAACAGAAAGCAGAGGGAATTAATTTAGACTAATAATATCTTAGAGGCAGTTTAGATATATCATCAGATACTCCTTAATTTATGGGAGTAATTTCTGAAAAGAACTGCATGAAATAAAACCAGCTAGTTTTACAGAGAGAAGCTGAAGAAAGAATGCATTCTCTCAGAAAAAAAATGCAAGACCTCTCCTTGCTAGTGTTGCCTTGAGATCCCGAGACCACATTGCTCCTTGTCTGTAGCTGATAAATTGGCTCCAAGTGGCATCCTGTGAACCTACATTTAGAAATTATTTGTACTTAACTAAAACCAAGGTTTCTGTAGCTATAAAATCTGCTCTGCATCTACTAACTTTGAGTTGTTGTCCAGATCCTGAGAGATGTCATCCACCAGCTCACTCTCCGAGGACTCGTGGGCCATAGACTTGTAGAGTTTGCAAGCCACGAGTGCCTTGGCCATGGAGTCCTCCCCTCGTTGCCAGAGGAACAGGGCCATCTTCTGCCTTTTCATGAGCACAGCCCACACCATCAGCTCATGAAAGGGGTACTGAAAGCGGCTGACTTCTGGGTCATCCACATCAATGTCAATCTCTTCCTCCTTTTTTTTCTTTTTCTTCTTCCCTTTGGTGGGAGGCTCATCGTCCTGGGAAGAAAAATTGTTCCCATCAGCTTTTACAGCTCACCTGACTCCAGCACCATGCACAGAACAAGTACTGAGAGGACACATTATTGCTCAGAGTTCTAATTTGGTTTTGCTGTTTGCTACCATGAATGCAATAGGACAGAGCATGCACTGGGCAAGCACACACAAATTCAGATTTTATTCAGGGTGCTGTTTCTTGTACAAGCAACATCTGAAAAAGTGTGGTGGAACCCCTTGGTACTGAAGGCACCTCTTCACACTGCATTCTGCACACATCTCTAGTGTGGAATTGCACAGATGAATATTTAAGTAATTCCTTGCAGTGTCAGTGGGGCTGTAACAAAGCTGAATTCCCATTTCCCATTCCCTGTGCCTGTGTCCATCCCTGCAGAGCAGAGCTGCACAACTTCCTGAGCATTTTTCAGGCTGACGTGCAGGCCATGGCAACATGCAAAAGGCAAAGGCAGGCACACAGCACCCTCAAGAACAGCAAGATACCAAAGGGAGTCTTCACCTTGCAAAAAGCAATCTCCTCTTATGTATGCAGTGCACATGGAAGGTATAAATATCCCATTTCTTAAAGGGATAGGGAGGATAAGCCATTACTACAGGAACCAACTTGGAAGTAACTGAAGGGAAGTAGTGACAGTGAAGCAGGATCCTGAAGGGAGAAAAGCCAGGATTGGGAAAATTAGGGTTTAAAAAATGTAGGAAGAACATTGCACATATAAGTGTAGACAGAGCTCATCATCACTGTAGACCTTGAGTCCAATCTCAGAAGTGGATTGCAAAATTGCTATTCTACAAGATCAGTTCTTGTTCAAGCAAGCTCAGCATAATGCACTATTTTTCAACAAAATGTGAACTTAAATCCAAATTCAGAGTTCAGCCTCCTACACCATTTCCAAAGATGACTCTTCAGCTCAGTAAGTGAGCACGTACTTCTTGCAGTTTTAAGGACTGCAAGGGGTGACCTCTGTCCTCCATGGAAAATTCAGGGGTCATCAATTGCACAGAGTATTCATCTCTGAAGCACAAAACATAAAATCTCAAACAGATGATCAAAACTTAGATACTCTACACCCTAAGAAAATCAAATAAAAACAAAAGCCTGTGTAAGACAGAAAGTGTTGAGGAGTCTAAACTTCCTGTTTTAGAGTTGTTAACATTGGAAATGAAAAAAAAAAAACCCAACCAAATGGAGTTACAGCAATTTACTGATCACTTCAGCAACAGAAATGTAAATGTACTTTTAACTTTTTCTTTCCCTTGGAAGAAGGAGTGGGCCCTACCTGCTGTCAAGTGTAAAGAACACTTCCATTTGTACCATATAAAACTGAAAGAAATAGGAAGATCAAAGTGCTTTTGGAGAAGCACTGTGATCAATGCTGGACAAAAAGGGTGGCACCTCTGAGGGGTTGAGCTTTTGGCCTTGGGTCAGTAGAAAACAAGAAGCTGATCAGAGAGATTGAACATAACCTCTTTCAGAGGCTCTCTACAGATTTTCTGTTGAGAAAAGGGCTGCTTATCTGCCTGGGGAAATAGGGGCATTTGTGGGTGGGTATGGCTCACATCAACTATAACACAGCATGAGCACCTACTGAGCACTAGCACAGCATTAATAAAATCCCAATTGGTGTCAATGCTTTCCTGGTCTATAGTAATTTTTGTTTTTTTTCAGAAACAAATGCAACTACGTCCAAAACAAGAATGAGTTTTTAGGTATCATCCCAGATTTGTTTCTGCTCAATTACACATTTCTGCAGACACACAAGCAACTGAGGTAGGGGCTGGAGCCAGAATTTTGGATCAGCCTCACTGTTAACAAAGCATGGATGTTTTCCAGTGGAGGACAGCATCTGACCACCTTGGTTTTCACTCAAATGTTTTCTCTATTCTAAAACATCATTAAGCACAGAAACTGTTATTTTGTGGTTAAAGTGGATTTTGCCATAAGCAGCACATTCTTTTTTCAATGTCATTAATGTATACACATGAATAATTAAATCCACAGTATGTTCCACCATGAAGCATGATATTACATAACAGTGCTAAAAACTGCCTGAAGACTGTTAAGCAGAGCTTTAGGCAGTTCTAAAGATGCTACCCTTAAAAAAATGGCCAGAAGTATTTCAGACAATGTTTGCAAAAATGGAATATCCTGTCTAGTTGAAATTTTCTGTAAGTCACAGTAAAAATGAAAAAGCTAAGACCAAGAACAGAACTGTGCCAAGAAACATTTTGATAAAACCAGTATTTTAAATAAATCCAACTTACCTCCATCCCCAGTAGTTTAAGAGCTTTTGGCTGAATATTAAAAAATATAAAGGAAAATCAGTTAGATGGGAGGAAAAATGGAAAGACCAAACAATATCAAGCAAACCCATTTCATTTACAAATGTACAGCATTTATTATGAAAATTAGTGTTGCAAAGAATTGTACCAATAATGCTGCAATTAGTCACTCTTCATTTTAATTGTATTTGCAGGAATGCAATGGGTTAAGAACTATCTATGCTGCACTCAAAGAAAACATTTTAATTCAGACTGAAGAGTTAAATGAATCATTTGATAAATAATGCTTTGAGAATTAAAATCACCACATGGTCACAAAAGCTCAAAAAAAAAAATACTGCTTCTATTGACCTCAGTTAGGAATACTTGGATTGGAAACTACTGGAATAGGAGGAAATTCACCTCCAGATCAGTGTATTCACCACCTCTCATGTCCTCACATCCTTTAACACAGATGTCTTACAACTCTCTCATGTAACTTCACTCTTGGGACTTTCAACTTCTACCTTGCAGCATTCTTTAGAATTCAATACAGTGTTTCACAAAAACAAAGGAATGGGGTTTTACTTATTTATTTTCCCATCAGCAAAATGGCCACATCCAGAATGAACTCATTCTTACCCTCTTTGGTCCAAATAAATTATTATAGAGAGTCCGAAAACTTTTCCGAGTGTAGTTGCAGCGATAGGCTCCACCCATGAGATATTCCAGAACAAGACCAATATCTATTAGGCTGATATGATAATCTGGTGGAAGATTTCCCTACAAAAAAAAACCCCACAACTTAATAAGGATTTAGGATAAGAAAAGATGACATAGGTTAAAAAGCCTGGCTAGACACACGTCATGATTTAATTGGCACATAGGTATTATTTACAGACACTAGGTTCAGTCTTTGAACATTTGTATGAAATTAACTGATTCACGTCATGAAAATTCTTGGGGTCACAGCTTTTTGGGCTTTGTTGTTAGCAGAATTCATAGCTGTGAAGGAATTAATTTGATTTACTCATATACCAGTGCCCATACAAGTGTATGTTGTTTACCATGGTCATATTAATGAAATTAAGAAACTCTGTACTGATTATCATTAATCCAGTGTAAAAGCATGACAATTTCATGGTGAATATCCCTGATAATCATACTTTACGTACCTTTTTAATGGAAACTTGTATTTAAACCTATTATCTACAGCTAAGACTACAATTAATGTGCAGCCCAGAACCAAAGCAAAAGGCAAACTCTAATTTCAGCAGTTATGGCTAAGACTGGATAATTGTATTGACTCCACTGGAAAGAAAACAGTCCAAGCTAAATCCTACAGCAATAACTGATTCTACAGCACCACAGAGCTGCTATGATGAGACAACTACATCCTAAGGAAGAACATCACCTCCATGTTAACCAAACTGAATCCCCGGGATTGCCTCTGAGGGATGAGCATGGGAATGCAATGGGAAAGAGGACAGACAGACACACAGACAGACAGAGAGACAGACAGCAGAATGCAGAGGGACATTAGTAACACTCAAAGTGGCAACAGTGAATGAGAGAAATGTTAAACTGTGAAGCAGATGAATATGAATTATACATTAACACAGTACTGCATAATCCTTCCACGTCAGAGCCTCCCTGGAATAACTGGGAGTTCTCTTTGCAGGCAATTCCATGAAGCTGAATTTTACTGAATAGAAGCTTCAGAATCTCAAAGAGAGGAAATACAAAAAAATCTCACAATGACCCTCCCTATTCACATATAATGAACAAATTTTCATGTAATGGAAACAAATGATAACAAATTCAGGACAAAAGAGATTTTTTACCAGGTAAAAGTAGAACTGGTGGGAGAAAAGTGACTATAAAACACACAGGGAAACAAACAAGAGGGAAAAATTCTGCATTCATGAGTGGGACTTCCATTTAATTTAGCAGGCCTTTCCTATACCCCTCCCCTGTGATGCTGCTTTGGGAGTTTCTTGTAGAGCACAAACAGTATCAGCCTAAATCTCAAATGCCATATTAAACTACAGAAGCTTAATTTAGTTAACTCCTTAGTTTTTAAATTATTGGCACTGCCATACCTGATTCAGACTGACATCACTGGAAGACATTTAACTTTTCTTAACAGCTGCCATCTAATTTGAAATGCCTGCTTGCCCTAGTGCTGTGCTTGCTTTTACTGTTGATTCCTATGGCTAATGGAATCACACAAATATAACACTGCTTACCTTTTTCACATCTCTGACCAACAAATGCAGCGTATTTGGTGGACCCAGCCTCTGAAACAAAAATAATTCATGGTCCATTAGAGCTTCAGTTTTTCATATTTTTCAGATAATTAATGATCTGGCGCCTTAAGCAGAATTTTAGGCAACAACCATGTGCCACCACAGCCCAGAGGGGTGAAAAGAAGGAACTGGGCTACACTGACAAACACCTTTCTATCAAGAACTGTGTAATATCAGTTTTTACAAACCTTTCTGTGGTGATTCAAGTCACACACAACACAGTGGCAAAGAAATCACAGGGCATTTCAGTATTTCTGCCCACTCACAGTGTTATAGAGCTCCTCCAGGCGAGGGATGGTCAGGAAGTGCTGCATGCTCACTCCATTCTCAATGAGCAGCTTCACAAAGTCCACTCGATCCAGGACCAGTGCATCCATCATAGCCTGCTCCAGGGAATTCACCTGAATTGCAGGGTGGAGAATGGGAGACCACATGAGTACAAACGAGTTGCTTGGCTAAAAACCACAACAATTTTCACTACTTAGGTGATGGACTGAGTTCCCAAATACGTTGATTAGTCTGTAAGTAAAAAGGAATTTAGAAAGTAACATTTTACCCAAATGGAAGTAAATAGAGACAGCGGAGTTTTCCAAATCTTTAGCAATGCAACTGTGGCTTTCAGTCTTTCAACAGTTTTCCAGAATTTTGTTCAGTATTTTCAACTAAACCAGGCATACCATGCTTGACACACTATGAAAAAGGGATTTATTTTTTCAGCATGATAGATAACACGTTCACAGAAGGATGATGTTCTCTGGTGCTCTTATTTCCTTCTGACAAGTGCAGGGAAGAAAATACTGCAGATCAGTACTGACTTGTACTGCATGTGGTGCACAGGGGATAAGAGAGGGACTCTTGGCTCAACCACTGAACAGCATTCCTGCAGAATCTACAGCTGATCTTGTGGAAATGTGCAAATGAGCACCTACAGAACCTAAGTGTGTATTTCCCTTCTCTCTTTGTACCCCAGAGTAAAAAAAAATCTTCAACAGTTTTGATACAAATAATTTCATCTCACCCAGTTCAGGAGTTCAAGTTTTCTTGGGTCTGTTTCTTCTTCTGGTTCTTCTTTTGCTTTTCCTCCCTTTTTCTTCCCTTTTCCTTTCCCTCTGCCTCCTTTAGCCTGAGGTGCTGGAGATTTCTTTTCCTTCTCAGGAGCTGTACCATCAGGAGCTGTAAGGGTTCCTATAGGCTGTATTTATAATGCATTAAAGTATTAGAAATGTAATTGATCTTACAGTAACCATTTAATTTATATTAATATCGAGCTCACCCTCCAATCCCACTTCTCACATCGACTCAACTAAAAATGATAATTTCTCTAAGTTTAAGGGCCTTTCTGCACAGTCACAGCATTAAAAGCCTGTTATGTCTTAGTAACACTGAGGCAGTGAAGGAGATTGGGGGGGGGGGAGGATTCCTCTCAAAAATGAAATCAGTGTGAGAGGATTGTGACTCTTCAACTCCTTTGCTCTCTCTGAAAGCAATAGTTATCAAAATAAACAGCAGCAAGAGCTAGACAGAAAGAGCTTAACAAGAATGCTGCATGATGCCAAATAGCATCCATCCTGCAGAGCAAAGAGGAGAGGACAGAGCCACTCACAGGTTAATTTCTGTTCTGCAGACAATATTTCCATTTATACCTCTCAAGACATTGATTCTTCAGCTGAAGTCCTTCCCCTTTCCAACCTCCCTGCTCATGGCAGAGGCACAGAGTCACCACACCACCTGCCTGTGATTTGGAGCTCAACTTGCTCCAGATAATGCTTAGGTTACACAAACCCCACAGACAAGAAAACTGGATCACAACTGCCTGTGCTCTGCACTGACAACTGCAGGACCAAGCCTTTAACAAGGCTTCTTTCCTAGGGTTTGATTAGTCTTAAAAAAACCTCTCCTCTGCCCCAAATCAATTCAAAAGCCTGCACAAAACTGCAGCTGCCAAGTGGCAGCAGTGGCTGCTCTGAGAATGAACCTGGAATGGCAGTGAATCCCAGCTGGCTGGCACTGCAGTACAAGTATAACCCAGGCCAAAGCAGAACAGGCTTCAGTTCTTGATGCAACCTCTGAGTCCAACCACAAAAATATGGAGACTGGGACATTCCATCCAATTAAATATTTAATGGTAGTTATACTTTGTAATCTTTAGGGTTATTAAATGCTCTCTGTATAAGCATATTAATGAACCTTGAATATTGAAATCATCACATTACTAAAAGTGAAGGCATAAAACTGCACATGCAATAGGATTTATTTAAATTTAATGATACAGGCTTCCAAATGAAATAAGTCTCTCCATTATGCACAGCATTCACATGAATGGTGTTCCTCTGAATGTCAGTTTATTGCAGTTTCAGGAAAGACAATTAAGCAAAAAAACCCACCAAAATTCTTTCCCTTCATTCTTACAGCCTCTTTCAGGCTGCTCTCTTCATGGCACTTTGGAGTAATTCAGCATTTTCAGTTCACAGAGTAAAGCAAAAAGCACCAATATAATGAGACGTGAAAATGGCTTAAATAAAGTATTTTAGTGACACAGTTGAACTGCAGTGTTTCACCATGGCTGCTAGTGCAGCATCAAAATCCAAGGTGTAAATATTACCCAATTTCAATGACTGACAAACAAAATGACAAAGAAAATTTTGTCTTACTGGCCAGTGGTGTCCAAAGACAAAGATTTGGCTGCGTGCAATGTCCACACGGTTCCAGGCCAAAGCCAGGCTGAGCTGGTCTGGAGCAGATGCATTGGTACCTACAGAGAAACACAGATATTTCATATTTCACACAGGAAACAAGACTGGATAACCTAGAAAACAGCAAGCCTGGCTCCATATCCCACTACCATGACAATAATTCTGACACAAAGCAGTGGATTCTCCCTTAAATTTACAGCATCTTCCATTTAACCCCACTATCCTAATTTCCAAAGGATTAATGAGATTAATTCCCTTTTTTATTAAAGCTCCCACATTGACTTTTATTCTGGTTCTAAAGATAGGTATTTAACTCATCTTAAAGCTCCTCTGGCTGATACTGTAGATAAAAGTGAAAAAATTCCTTTATTTATTCCTTAGCTTTGGGACTCCAGAGATCTCATGTAGAGCCTGTACCAACTACTGTATCCCTGCAGACAGAAAAAAGTTGTTTCAGCAAACACAACAAACTCCAATTAAACATGGAACTGACCCTGTTGCTCTAAGGTTCAAATGGCATGATCTGAGATCTGGAAAAATTCAGACAGCTTTTTACCTTCCCACTTTTTTTCCCTAACTTTATTAATGTATCCTAGAACAGCTTTAAAATGAGCTGCAATATCAGCAGTACAGTTGTTGCTACACTCCCATCCCACCCTTTCCAGGGGAGGAAAGCCTCACAAAACTTTCAATTTAGATTTTATGCTTCATGCTAACCTGAACTTTAGCCAAACACATATTTGTTAGAATCCAAGTGAAGAAATCAAAGACTTAAACACAAAGAGTGAAGCTCCTGGGATGCTTTTGAGCATCCTAAGAGGCTGGCAAACCCACCTTTGAGGAGAGCAGTCAGGATGGACATCTCAATGTCCTGCTGCCCTTCGGAGCCCATGCGGAACACGGTGATCTAAAGGGCACCACAAAACCACAAAACAAAATTACAACAGAGGAAAGAGAGAGACCAAAATAGAGCAGAATTTGGCAGCTTGATTATTTCCTACAACTTAAGATTTTTCAAAAAGCACAGTTCCATTAGATTTTTCTTTGAAATTTAATTTTCACGGAAGGGTTTAATTGAATGTTTTCAATAAAGTTATCCTAAAATATCCCTGCACTGGTGAACATGAAAAATTCTTCACCAAACCCATGAATTTTAAAAAGTGGTGATGAAACTGCCACGCAAACCTGATGGTTCTATTACTTCCCAGTAGTAACAGAAATGGAAATGCTAGTTACCCGAGATAATTATCATGGCCTCCATTTTATTGTTGTTTACATTCAAATACCTTTTAGCTGCAGGATGTGTTACATATGACAATCAAAAAGGCAGAACCAAGTAAAAAAAGCAATTATTTCTAGGCACACTTCTTTAGTTCAGTCCATTGCAATTTCATGATTTTAAAAATCATAATTATTGTTAAATGTAGCAATTTAACTACACATTAAAAGACTAATAATTCAAAAGCAGAATAACCAAATATTCTATGTTAACAAACAATACCAAATACAGACCAAAAAATCCCCAAATTCTTCATTTTCCAAAAGCAACTATCACATTAACTACTGAGAATAGCAATTTTCTCAACAGTTAGAATGCATTTTGCAGGAATGCAAAATTTACATGACATTAGAAAAAGAAGAACTATAGAAAAAATACTACTCATTAACAAGAACAGACAAAAATATCAACAGAAAACCACAACCATAATTCTGCTTAGGCTGCACAGCCATTGTCTGAACTTTGCTGAGTCAACCACGCTTGCTCTGATGCACATTTTAAATTCTAAACAGTCTGACTGAGGCAGCTGTGGGCTCTCTTAACCAGTATTTTAGGAAGGCTGACTCTCTTTCATTCTGCCTATCAGAGTCATGTTTATTACTAACTCTACTTGGTGTATGTATGGAATTCAGCATCGTATTTACAAAAATTCACTGAAACAATCAAAAGCAAACACTCAGGGATTCATTCTGCCTGCAAAGACACAGGGAATGCAGTTTCAATGCACTGCTCCAAATCACCCATGCCAATGTCAAAGTTTTTCTTTTCCTGAGCACACTTTTCTCTGTAGGTGGGATGTGGGAGACAGGCAGGAACCTGAGTGAGTGGTACTGCAGCAAAGCAGGAGCAAGAAAGGATGGGATCTTCAGGAACACAAGAGTTCCAGTTTCTTTTGACAGTCCCTTTTCCTGAAATGAAAGGCTGTTAAAGAGTAGCTGTGTCAGAAAATGAAATCTCTGTGGATGCACTCTGAATGCTTTTTGCTCCTAGGAACCCTTTCTTCAATTCTCATTCCTGCACTTTCTGCAGTTGATCCTGGGTTTAGTGCATTTCTCTTGGTGTCTCAGTCTGCAGAAAAAGATTCCTATCAATTTACACAGGAGAAGAATCTGAAATTTGCTTTCCAGAAGATGTAATCCCTCCTTGGCCTATCCTTATGAATGAATGTTTACATTTAATGGAGCTATTTGGGGGGAAAAAGTTTTAATTTTAACCCTGGGAAAATGGCACTTGAAAGTACTCTATATTTAGTCACAGAAATTACCTTTGTGAACTAGTTTTACAACACTTACAAGTTCTTTTTTTTTCATGCACTCCATAAGAATGATGAACAGCTGATGGGCTTGATTCCTGTTGTAGTTGAAGGTTTTCTGGATGGTAACGAGAAGCTGGTCCCTAAGGGATTCATTTATTATCCTAAATGAAAAATGAGACAGAATAAATATACACTCAGAAGGTTTGCTGTTTAAGAAACTCTAATATCCAGGTATTCCTCTTATATATCATAGATAAACTTCTGTTTACAAGCTCAGTCTTCAGGATTTTATCACTAGGCCTTAAAGGACTCCTATCTTTGCTTCTAAATGTTTCAAGTCCCTTTGCATATAGCTAAAAACCCAAAAATATTTAACATTTCTTATATGTCACCTTGTTTATGGTCTTAAACAGAGGACTGAACTTGCTAGTGCACCTGAAACCTCATAATACCCCAACTGAGAAACAAATTAATAACTCAAAATAGAACCGAAGACATTGGATTGAAAACATTCTAGAAAGGTCAGCAATGTTTGATCTCCCAAAGCAATATGAGACAGCCCTTCAATCTTCATCCATTTCCTAATAAAACACATGTATTTTCAGATTATAGCAAACATTACCAGCAGGTACCTAAGAGATGCAGTAAAATTCAAAGTTCACTGTGAGAAAATGATTGGACTGAAAAAAATTCTCATTACAGATCTGCCTTACTAGATGAACACATTTATCATAATTATTGGAGAAGAAAATTGGACACTGCATCATATTCACTGGGAAGGAAATTCATGCAATGAGCACATCTCAGACTGATTCTGATAAGCTCTTTCAACTACCCACGAGCTGAGAGGAAGAATGAATAAAAAAGGAAAAAAAAAGCAAGGTGAGTTTGATCTAAACTAAGGAAGCTGATAATATTCAAGGAAAGTTGCTGAATCATAAATACTGTTGGTGCAATTAAATATGTGCTATATCTAAATAATTTCCAGCATAAGAGCTGCTTCCTAATTCAGCAAATAACATCCACACTGCTTGTAACACAACTTGTCTGCTTCATATTTAACCCAAGCTAAGCTTCAACTTCATTCAAGGAAACAGGATCTACCCTCAGCAAAGACAGGAGTGCCATACCCTGTGTAAGACAATACCCAAGGCAAAAGCATGAGAATGAAGGAAGTCAAACATTTCCACAGCTGCTCTGGCACCCCATGGCAGTGAAGTTTATTCACACAGCACACCAGAATCAGGCAGTACAAATTTTGCAAATCCATGCACTAATCCACCTCAGCCCTGGCCTGGAAAAAAGAGTTACTCCTGGGAACTTGTCCTTGCTTCTACCACGCTCAAGCCAGTACCAAGTATGGTGATGGAGCTTGTACAACAGTGTGCTGTACTGAGTGCAGCTCATTTCAAAGGATCATAATGTGCACTTGAAAGGGTAACAATTTTTACTCAAGCCAGTACTAAGTATGGTGATGGAGCTTGTACAACAGTGTGCTGTACAGAAAACAAGCTCATTTCAAAGGACCATAA
>JAHLSL010000053.1:4874102-4926341 GCA_025920805.1 Petroica traversi | reverse complement strand
AGTAAAGATAAAACTGTGCAGGACAGCCCAGTGTTCAGTGATTGTGGTGAACGTAATGAGCAGCAAAGGAACTGAAACAATTTGGGGAGTGAAAGGGGGGCAAGGATGAGCCAGGATGCCACTGGAGCAAATCCGAAGCCCAATCTGGAGCAGATCTAAAAGCTGTAGGGAGCTCTCTGAACTCCCATGACCCCCAGAGTGCTGCTCCTTGGAACAGGGACTCTTGGGGACAGGATGGGACAGAGCTTTTTGACCTTGTACTGCAGAGTATCTGCTCTCACACAGCTCAGAGGCTCTGGGGGCCAAGGAAGGAGCCCACAGTCCACAGCTGCTGCACTCCAGAGAGCCTGGGCCAGGCCCAGCTGGTCAGCAGAATGTGAACAGCAGGGCTTGGGGATGGAGCATGGACAGGATTGGACACAGCAGACAGACAAATGGACTCAGGGAGTAGGCAGGGGACCAACCAAATGCATGTCATGCATAATACAGGGTTTGACAGAGCTGTTCAGGCTAAATCAAGCACAGAATAATACAAAAATTGATCAGGGTGGGCAGCAGAGCTTACATCTGTGGGCTGACAGAAATCACTTGGACCAACATCTTGTTAAGATGTGGCTTGATATTTATGGAAACATTCATCTGTAGCCCTGTTAAGACCATCTGACCAACTTTTCAGGTAATTTTATACATAATTCCAAGCCAGTCAGCCCACTGTGTTTTCCACACTGTTCAGTTTGAGCTCCTGCTCTTGTAGCAACTTTGTCAGGGAACCACAGATTTACACACACCAGGCAGGATGGCAGTGCCTGTAAGCAACACAAGCAAAGTTATTTCAAACTGAGGCCAGAAATCCCTCCTGCTGCTGGTGTGCAAACCAGAAAATGGTGCTGCCCTGCACACAGAGCTGTAATGAGCTTTCATGGCTTCATTAAGCTCTGAGTTCCTGGAGAGGCACAGCAAACATCTGCTGAAACCAGAAAATGACTCCGTTTTCTCTCCACGTTCACTAACTGAGGGACACAGCCTGCCAAGTGCACAAGAAGTAGCAGGCTCTCTTTTCAAAGTTAAGATGATTCTGCTGCATCTCTCAGAGATTCACAGCCCTTCCCCAGAGGCTTTTGTATGTGAACAGCAGCCACAGCCTCAATACCACAGCAGAGTGGCTCACCCTGAAATGGTGGAGATGCCCAGGTCCAGCACAAAGTCCATGGAGACACAGGAGCAAAGAGTGTTGGATGAGCCCCTGCAGAGAGGCAGCACAGCTGCCTGGGCACAGCCCAGCACTAATGGAACCACCCAGCAAATGAAACTAAAATAAAGCAACTCAGGGAACTATTTGGGGTGTAGTGTGGCAGAGTCTGGTGCAGTGCATGCCTGGGGAGAACATACCAGGCAATTTTGCAATACAGAATTTTTCTGTGCAAAACAGGCAAAGAAACTCGCTGACAACCTTACACACCACATCTACAAATGCAAAAGGCATTCCTGCAACAGTTTGTGCTTTCCTTTACTGCACCAAATTTCAGAGAAGACATTAACAGTAATATTAATCTCCGTTTGTTACTCATTCCAGTTCTGTTAATACCTTACCAAATCCTCCTCCTGCCTTTCTGTTCTGGATGCTTGGGACACAAACACCAACCTGTACTGAGCCTCTGCACTTTCCTCCTCAAGGAACCTGCAGCCTGTGACACTCTGAGTCCAGTTTTACTCCCAGATCTCACAAGCAAATCAAGACACTAAGAAGGGAAGTGGTGAGCAACTTTTCCTACTTGTAGTAGAGTCCTGTCTGCCTGACCATTCCCAAGGGGTCTGAGACAGCAGAATGGATGAGCAGGGAGAGACATTAAGCAGCCTCTAAAATTATACTTGTCGAAGTAGCCTGGTAATTACTAGTTTCTTCTGTTATATAATTTGTTGATAATTCTCATTTAAAGATTTAAGAGGACCCTGGTATCTAGTTCTGACAATGTTTTTTGTACTATAACTATTATCTGTTTTAGCTAATGTAAAGACTCTGCTAGATAATGGTTTTAAAGGAAGTCAGGGTGCTTCCAGATTATCTGCATGTGGGCTATTTCTCTTAAATTATTCTAAACTATGAGCCTTTAGTCCAGGCTATTCAGACCTGAAATATAAAACTGCCATTATAATGAAAACCCCTGGGATTCAACACCCTCAAGAGCAAACCTTCCTTCATGGAATTCTACAACACTTATGAAATTATGATAAACATGACAAGGTACTTCCCTCAATACAAAACTGATCCTGAGAATAGTTCTCACTAAATTACCCACATGCTTCACTCTCTTGGTTACTTGTGGTTTAGGTAATTGTAATTTAGGTAACAGATGTTAATCATGCCTGCAGAAAAGACTAGCCCACACTTAGTATGCAGTTGCAAAATAACATTGATTTGGACTAGAATATTGCCTCCATCAGTGAGATCTGGGTCACCTGAGTCCATGTTATTAGAATAATGACTATTAGAGTAGAAATAATCAAAAATGTGCTCACTGTTTGGAAAAGGGGCTAAAAATATAAGCACTTCTTTGATATATGAGATTACAAGTTCCAAGTTCAGAGAGGACTGTACAACTTCTGACAAGCTCGTCGTGCTGATTTTTCATACATGACATAAGAGTATGGTTTGAGACCTCTTTCTTTAACAAACAGGACAAACCACAAATGTGAAACATCTGAAGGGAAAGGCTGCATATTGCATGGGATATTACTCATTTATGAGAGTTTGTTTTAAATGCACAGCAGTAATTAGTACAACTTGAAGTGCAAAGCACACGAAACAGCTGGGCCTGAAGAATTCATTACACTGATATTTTCAAAACGTGGTGGCAAAAATTCAGTACTTAAAGCATACTGAATTGCATGTTAACAAAACACACTTGAAATTGCTATGAAGTAACATTTCTATATTCACAATATAAAGAATATATGCACATCTCAGAAGTCTCTAAATTCTGGAAATACTGAACAAATACGTATTTTGAGAAATGATACTATAAACATTATACTGTAAATATGCACCCTTTTTGCAAATAAATGTGTGATACACCAGTTAGCCAACCTGTCTCTGAAGAAATTAACATTTTAGCTTGCAGCATATAGAGTTTTCCTGCCAGCAAGGTTCTTCAGGTAGAATTCTGTAAAAGAGTTTGAGCTGTTGAAATTTTGCAACTTTCTGTGGCTAATTTCACACTCAGCAGAGCAATTCTTTTCTGGGAATTAGATAAGACCTAATGCCTTTCACAGACTATGCCATAATCGGATGCATTTTATTCCCTGCTGCTTTCTCTCATTTTCAAAAAAAGAATTTCCAGCTATTTAAGCTCTTGGGCTGCAGGGTTTGCACAAAATTATTTCTTGTATTCTTTCAGAAACCTTTACAAAAGCATTGGAATTCAAGGTTTAAATTATTCTCTCATTACTTCTGTCTAAAATATTGTATTATGTGCACGGAAGAGTTGCCAACATTTATAGGGAACTTCCTACAAACCTGAATATTCAGGGCTGAAATAATTGCAACGGGAGATTTCAGAGTTTCCAGAAAATCTGGTCAATCTTTTCAGTCCTTACACATCTAAAACCTGAGAAGAGGTGAGTGAAGAGAACCAACAGATGCCACAGAACAGAAAACAGTGAGTCCAGTGATGCTCCTGGACTTTTGTATCGTAGTGTGCAGCACATTGTTCCTTCTATTTAACACGCTGGCCACAGTCTATCCATGATTTTAATTAAAGTGGGGAAAAATTACAAAAAAGTTTCCATTTTCTGGATTTAATCCGTTATCAAAAATGGAAAAGAAAACTTTTGAAGCCTGAATTAGAAAGAGAACTCAGGGAATGCTCTCCTGGAGCTGCAGAATTCTCTGCTCAGGGCCCAGCAGGAGCACACTGAAGGGCAGGAGGAACCCAACAGCAATGGGAGCTTCTTTGGAGCTGGAATTCAAAGAGCTGGGGGGGCAACAAGAACCAAACCTGAGCTTCCTTGGCTCCTCAATCTCTTGGAAGGTTGGTTTGTGAATACTCAGAGACCCCAGGTTCAGTGAGACCTCTCACAACCCCAGAGCTTTATGGCAGGAATGTGTTTCCTCACTCGACAGCAGCAGCACTGCAGCACAAGGGATGCTGCTGATGTTTGTTAAATGTCTTTTCTTTATTGCCCACACTCACTGAGATGGGGAAAATCACCATAAATTCTCCCCTTTTCTCTTCTAAGACTTCCACAATATCTCACCTACCATTGGACCTTGATAAATTCTACTGGAAACAAATAAACACAGAAAGAAGTTTGCTTATCAGAAGGTGCACAGCCACAAGAGAGGTCCAGAAATTGTTATTACTGGCTAATTTGAAAATTGGAAACAGCCCTCAAAAAATAAGTCACAACCTACAAAAGAAAGAAAATTCCAGAACTCCACCTCCATTTTCTGCAGAGGAAGCTCAAAATTAGCATTCAAATATTGAAATATGTAGGATCCATGATCTTTCTTTGCCAGCAGTTCTACATCACATTACCGTACCACCCAAGCAACTTTTTAATATTGAAGAGTTGAGACACCATTTTTGGACCAGCAAACCCATTTTGTCTTCTTGCAGTTACTACTTCAGGTTTCACATCCTTCAAAATGAGAAATTTAGGAAGGACACTGATCAGAACACTGTCATTTCAACAGAATTATCCTTCTTCCATCAACTGCAGGTCACTATGCAGCTCTTCAGTGCAAATTTCAGTTGTGCATATTCTGTTACAAAAAGTAGAAGACTACCAGGAATGAAATGAAAAATTATTTAAAATCACGTCCTACCTGCTTGTCACTGGAACTGTTTCAGAGTTTGGAAGGATGAATTACAGCTAGAACAAATAAAGTGCATTTAACTCTGCGCTTCTGTCCCATCTCTCTGTTTATTGTTCAGACTTCTCATTCATCTCACTGTTAGGACTTCCAGTCTCTCTGAAGTTCATGAGAATTCCCAAGGAGATGGGTTTCCACCACTTTAAGAAGAGAATCTCATATGATAAGCATGTGAGCAGCTTCTTTGTTCAAACCAATCTCATGACTCCCTTTGAAGGTAATCCTTTAGAAGTCTCATGACCCATCTCTCTGCCCAGAGGGTATTTTCATCTCATGGTGGAACAAGGCACAACAAATCTACTTTGATAGTGCCCAAATCTCCAATTTGTTAAACCTCCTTTCCTCTCTTCAAACAGTGCATGTACTTGCTGTAAAAATGCCGGCGCTGCAGAAAGGCAAAAGCAGGAGCTGAAACTTTTAATTTGAAGTATCCCCTCCCTTCTGCTAAAATATCAACGCTATTTGCATAATTGAGACAATTGGACATAATAGTCCTTTCAGGGGTCCTCATTAGATGTACAGCTCTACATTCTTTGAAAAGAAGAAAAAAGGAGGTCATACAGCATTAATTATATCTAATCCTTTTTAGAACAATTTGAAGTTGGGCAAAACGCTGTACTAAAACAGCTGAAGTCGTAAATAAGCCATTAATTTTGTAACTTTACATATCACATGCATTTTCATACCCTGTTGCCTTTGTCAATATAATTAATTCCTTTGCTGACAAGGGCTTTTTTTGCATCTTCTAATACTTTAAAACCACCAATAGCACAGGACACTGTGTGTTGCAGGTGGTTCTTTGTTCTAACTTTCAACATTTGCCTTGCTTGACCAGGGGCCAAAATAATTGCCATAAAGCAACAGGTAAGGGTGACATCCAGAATCCCATCTAAGGATGTTGCTGTCTGGAGCTAAAAGCTGCCTGCTCCTGCTGCAGTGCACAACTCTAAATTTATTTCCCTGTTCCTATAACTTCTCTCCAATGTACAGAACTCACACCCGCCTGTGGCTGGCAACAGAATATTTTACAGATGTAATTTCAACTTCTGTCTGCCCTAAATGGCCAAGTGTGCAGCTGGAACAGCTTTGGTTTAGAACCAGGCTGGTCTTCCTACTGAGACAAAGCTCCTTGCGGCTTTGTGAGAAAAAAGATTCTTGAAAGCTCAGCATAGAAATGGAGTGAGGGCATAAATGGAGTCCACAGATGTTTCTTTTTCCAGTGGAAATCGAATTTGAGAGGCCTTTATGGATGCCTCTGCTATCTAGAATTTGGGGTACTCTATGAGCTAGAAAAATATGAGCTACTGGACAGAAAACATTATCAAATTTATATAAGCCAAAATATTAATACAAAGAGGTGATTTGGGCACTTAACTCCCTTCTGAAAATGGAATGTGGACATGGAATGTGGCATGTTTTTTTTTGGCTAGGTACTCTCTAGCAATGGAATTTAAAAATTAATTAATTCTTCTCTGCTCCTGAACCATCTCCTTGGCCAGCCAATATGTAAGAATGGGAGTTGTATCTACAGCTCCTGCATTTGGAAGGCACAACACATTTTTAAAAAGAAAATACAGGAAACACCACCCATGTGTTTTTCCTTCCCTTTGTTAACCCAAACTGCAGTGACAGAAATGCACACCTGAGAAAGCACAGCGTTCATAAAAACCAAATGCAAGCTTTGCAGACTCTTTCCTCAGCAGGAATTTGATGGACATGCAGCCTGCAGGGTTTCTTCCCTTGGGCAACACCACAACTGCTCTGGCACCTCAGTTTAAGACTCAAGAAAGACAAAATAAGATATGAGCATCTACCCAAAAATAACAAAAATGGAGCTGCTAAAGGCTTCAGTTTAAGGCGACTGAGATCAAAGACCCCTCTACAGGCAATAAGAACATTTTCCTCACTTGCTACTGCAAATAAAGAACAAGTTTTGACAATGTTGAAAACCCCACTTTTCAGACTTAGTGTTTTAAAAATGTCACAGCTTATCAGGGTGCCTACACTGAATGTTCTGAACTGTACTTCAGATAACACACAATTCTCTCTATATAAAAATATAATGCTAATAACACAGAAGTTATAGAATACAATAGGCATTAAGCAGCATGTTCCAGGGGTGGGTTGGGGAACAGCCCTGTAAAAGCAAAGGGCCTTATACACAATGTGTGTAAAATAAACCTTAACCAAGTTGGCTAAAAACCTAATAAACGTGCACGTCTGTTGTGAAGGGCAAACAGCCCACTGTCTGCTGTGCTTACTGTCTGAAAAGCCTATGACAAAATTCTGCATGGTAAGAGGAAGAAACTGCTGGCATTTAATTCCAAATGTATAATTCTGCCAAGTTCAGCCAAAGTGCTCATTCAGAGTTCAAAGGAATAACACACATGAGTGAAAAAAATTACATTCTCAGAGAAAAGGCCACTAGACAAAGGATAGTTTTCATGGATGCCTGCACTCATACTATGGGAAGGCTCACAGCACTTGGAGTTTGTTTTGTGACATGGCTTGATATAAATGCACTGTGAAGGAAAGGGATAAAGATATGCATCTCTGCTGCCCTCACTGTGACCGTCTCAGAAAAAAATTCCCTTGGTTTCCAGTAGTACCCATATGCTTGCAGGGAGAAAGCAGCAAGAAAGAACTCATTCATTTCATTTTACTGATTTAAACAATATTTTCATATACTATAAAGAGTCCACACCAAAAAAATGCTTTAATTACATCCTACACTGTCAAATCACACCCTTATTGCTCCCATCACCAAAATGAAAATACATTTGCTTCATTCACAGCAAACAACTTCTTTTTTCGACAAGTTTTAATAAAAGTGCTGCAAATCCAGCATCTGGGAAATCAGTAATATTTATGTAGGAATAAGGGAAAGCTCACATAACTTTTCCCAAGTGAGAAGTTTTGTTTTGCATGTTTGATAGCTCAATCACTGAATGCAGCTAATGGCTTTCTAACAAAAAGATAAAACAGATGACACTGCTCTGATCTGATGCATTTGCTGGTGTCTCCCAAATGTGTGTCTATCAATGAAATCAACACAAAGATAATGTATCATTTCTTATCAGATACTTACTGGTCTTGAAACTACTCCCCTAATAAAAGCAAATTAATTCAAATAGCACAAAGGGAATCTTTTTCCCTTTAATTTTTTATTTTTTATGTAGCATTCTCTGAGAGCTTTCAAGCCATATCATATAGACACTTGTGCATACATAGATCAAAAGTAAAATTAATGGATAGCAAATGTGGGAGCTGAACTTTGAAATACCAAAATGCACTGTAAGGTGCAATGTTTTAGTTTTTTTGTGTAAGACTATTTGTAAAACTGTACATGAGTAGGAACTGAGACAGACCACATGAAAAACCCTTAAGACATATAATCTTCCTTTCCACAGCCATTATCAGACCAAATCCAAACTTGAAATTCCCCAGTAAATTATAAATGCAAAAGTCACAAAGGAGTGAGCAGTAATTACAATGTGACATAACCAAGAAAATGTTGGAGAAGGGGAGAGGGTGGCAAAACCACAAAACCCAGTGTCAAAATGCCCTTGGATCCAAGTTTCATCATTTGAGAGGAACCAAATAAGCAAAACCTGTTATCTTAACAGAGAAAAACTGCAGCTCGAGGAAGCCTCTGGTTTTTTCATAGTTGAATTAAAGCTTGAACCAGTGGCTAGGATTTCACAGAATAACGAGTGAAAACTGTGATGAGCCTTAATACAAATGTCACAGCTAGAGATGCCAGAATAGATGAGAAATGATGAGAGAATCACATCCCTGCAGCTGCTGGTGAGGTACAGACCAGGCAGGGCTGGCACCTCCCTTACTGCACCTTGGATTATGCACAGCACTGTCTGCAGCCCCTACAACTCCAATAAAACCTGAATTCATTCATAAAAGCCAAAATGTGACCCCAAAGAAGAAACAGTTTGATACCAAAATGATCATAAACCCTCGGGGTGTAGAACAGCTGATATAAACAACTCAACAGCCTTGAAGTTATCAATTAACCCATGAACAGAAGTCGTGAGAAATATCTTAATTCTCAATCTGATATCTAAAACCCAAGTGACATTCATTGAAATGTGATCATCTCTGCACAAAATGGGTTTGGATGGGATGGAATTATCTGCCTGGTTTGAAGTACAGGCTGTTATCAACAGCAAATGTATAATGACCTTAAGTAGGATCTGATGAAACCACACAGTGCAGCAGCAGTAAAAAATGTGTTCCCCTTATTCTCTCCTTTGTACAATCCACTCCCTCCCTCCAAGTCTATGATCCACTGAAAACACCAAGTTCCTGGAAAATATATATAGATGCAGGGAGTAAGTGCTTTCAGGTGGACAGGATTGTGAAATAAAATTGATTTCTCCTTTCAACTTTGCAATATTATCACTGCAATCCTTCTCTGGATGACAGAGATGTATAACTATGTTAAATAATTGCCCCATTTACTGCCCAGGTTCACCTCTGAATTCATCCTGTTGAGTTCTGTCAAGTGATTGGAATTGGAAAGAGTATTTTTAAAGCAGAACAGACAAGAATTGACACAGCCTTTTATAATCTGGCATTAATGTAAGAAAGGCAGTTCGATCCTGTGAGAAGTGTGAGGGAAATGGGTTATTTTTGGCAAGGTTTCACCCACTGATAATTCAGTGTTTCTGTAATACAGTCAAGTGCCCTAAGTACCACTCCTCCATAATGGAAAGCTTTTCACCTTCACACAGCAGCAGCAGCAGTTGCATATATTTCACAATTCTCCTTCCCCCACCCCCTTTTTTTTGGTGTTTAAAGAGGCTTTGTGCAGGAAAAAGCCAGCAATGAACTGTGTGCTCTGCTTAAGCACAACTGACATCAAAGATGAGCTGTGACAAGGAATAAAAAAGTGCTGATCACTCAGGGCAGCAACAAACAACCAACAAACCAGTGCCATCCATGCCAGCTGCCCCACAGGGGACTGAGCACTTGAATTCCTCTCCTACCTGGACTGCTCACATCCAGCTTTTAACACTTTTGCTCAACTCTTGATTCTCTAAATGCTTAATTTAGGGCCATGATGAACACCCAGATTGCCACAAAACAATGCCATACCCAGAAAGATGCTCACAGACAATGATATGTCTATGTATGCATAAAAAAGTGATTTTACTGTACAGAGAGCACCCTGTGTTTCACCAGCTGTGGAGAGTTTAATGTACAAACTCCCACTTAGCCTTTACCTGCTGATTAAAGTTTTGAAGTTGGTGTTAGTCCCAAACCAAACATCTTGCAGGCATTCTGAAATCATGGGACATTTGATGGAAATATGCTGTCATAAATTCAAATCCTGCTGATCAATACATGGGTTAAGGTAAATTAAAACTGCACTAAGTTCTGAAACAGTCTGAGGCACTGCAGCTTTCAGCTTTGTCAAAAACATTATGTTTCCTCCAGTAATTAAAACAGAAATGCCAGCAAGCAGCAAATGCTCTTGTTAATAATTCTTCTAAGAATTACTGGGAAGGGGAGGAAATCTCTAAATCTTATTTAGTTTCAGTAATCTTCAGCTGTGTAACTGCTAAAAAAGAATGTAGGAATTTTCTCCCTAGAGTATTTAGTTTTACATTTTTATGCAAGTATTTTCTCTGCTACCAAGTGTAGCAGTGGCTGAAAAAACCCAAATGTTTCTGAATAAATGCTCAATTCCATTAGATGCCATCAGATGTGCATAATTTACCCTTTAAACTTGTATTTCCAACCTTCTCCTCAGACTAGCACTTAGACAAAAGAAACACATAGTTACAATATCATCACCTTGAAATGCCATAGAGTGTGCAAGTCAGTAAGTAAACTTATACAGACAATTTTCCATCTTTCTATTCATGATAATCTTTGAGTTCTCTTTGTGGATGTTCAAATAGGGCAGCTCCCTCTAGTAATAGGGTATCCCATCCCTCTAATTTAACCTACTTGGTGATTCTGTACAGCAGCATCAGGCACAACAGCAGAGGTGACAGCACAGCTGAGCTTAACCCCAAATGCCATTCTACACAGGCATTAACTCACTGAGCTTAAGATTTGCCACCAGGACACACATCCAGCCCCTTGCAGCATCACAAAAACTGTCACTGGTGGCCAACAAAGCTCTGTGAGCCACATGCTGCTTCAGCACAGAGGTTTAACAGCAAAATATTGATAAAGGAAAGAGACCAACAACTGTTGGAACAACGACTGAGAGTGCTGCTTGATATTGAACAAATGTATAATTTACAAGAAATTAATTTATTCTCAATAGAAGGCTGTCAAATTAATTACTTGAGGTGTTTCTCATAGCAAAAGAAAAAAAGAGGTGAGTTCTAAGAAAAGATGATGCTGTTCATTCTCCTACCCTTTGCTACTGCCATACTCATCACAAGACTGCTTTTCTGACTTGTCCAGTGTGAGGGAAGTTCTTTGGACATAGAACACAGTTTTGGAGCAAAGCAGAACTCTGAATAAATAATAATTATTAAAATAAACTTAAAATAACTAAACAGAGTTTCTAATGAAACTCCATAACAGGCTTTATATGGGAAGACTTGACCATATCTCTATGCCTATTTCCATGCTGACTCAACAGATATAAGGAATATAAATTCACTACAAAAGGTCTGGTACTCTCCTGGATCTAATTTGAGATGTGAATACTGGAGATGTTGAAGTACAAAATACATGATCAAAAGCATCTGAGCTTCCAATCATCCCTGCTAGTGAGACTGAGAGCTTGCTAAGTCAGACACTGATTTTTTTGTTTGTTTGTAGAGTGCAGAACATAAATACAGACCTCATATTTATGGATTAAAGTACATGTGCAATGTATTATACACATCTTTGAAAACATTTAGCAATCCTCTGATAATTCAGCTGTAGCAAGCACATCTATGCTGCTTTCATGTGGCAGACTGAAATCTGGGGAATCATCTCCTTCCCAAGACCTGTTCCATGATAATCCTGCTGGAATGTACAGTGTGTATCAACCTCCTCAGCCTGTCCTTTAAGAGAGAATGTTTTTTATATTCCATCAAAGCTCCAAGTTACACTTACAGAATTGCAGTGCTCTGGTTAATCAAGATACTTGCAGTACTTTCCCTTCAGATATTCTTTGACTGGAAGCCATGGAATTTCTCTCAGATGGCTTCCCTGCTGCTTTTCCCTTCCATTTGGGAGGGGGACCAGAATTAACATTGTGGGTGCACTCAGTTTGGAGCATACACTTACCAGTTAATATATTTATATTAACTCTCATGTTATTTAATAATTCAGTGAAATTGTAGCACTTCACTTAGGGAGGGTGGCAGGGAAGAAGAAAGGACAGAGAGTGGGTGTGAGGGAGAGGAGAGGGGGAGAAGTGCCCCTTTCTGATCTAAACTTTTTGCTACCTGGGCCTCTTTAGGACATTCTTCTCTCTTATGACACTGTCTGTCTTTTAATGAAAGTCATACAAAAGTTTTGCATATTGGCTTCTTGGGAAATTCCACTTGGCCTGAACAGAGTTCTTTTATTCTACAACTCTAAAAGCCAAGATTTCAAAGGGTACTTCCACACATCCCACTGCATTTATCTCAGTGTCCTTGGAAGTGATTGCCTCTCTCTTCCTTGCTTAGTTGGTAATAGGGCTGTGGTTTGACAGATACAGGCTGGAGTCTATTCTTACCTTGAATCCTCTTCTGTCCCCAAACTACCACAGTTGTGAAAAATCCTGAAATGATGCATTTCTTTTCTTCTTGAATGGCTTCCTGAACAAGCCCAAGAGAGCACCAGATCCCTGTCAAGGGGCACCCAGCCTCACTGAGGGGTTTAAGGAAAGTCAGTTTAAAGGTACTGACCATTCACTGCAAAGAATAATCCAGATTCTTCCTGAGTGTTTATAACTCTCTTTACTACATTCATTACTTTGTTCACACTTCTGATAGACACAACTGTCCAAATTATACAGGTACACTCAAATAATGCCTGAAGCCAAAAGAATGCCTTTTCAGGGAATGATAGAAAGCATCAGTGTGCTTATTTTATGGGCTTTGCAGGCTGAAAGTTCCCATGGAAGATTAGGTAAGATGATTGGTGCTTTTCAGTTGCAAAGCTCAGGATAAGCTGGACGTTCTCAGGACGTGTTCTCAGCACTGTTCAACTCTGCTGAATGTGCAGTTCTATTGAACTCTGATTACTACAGAGTTACAGCTCACTGGCATAAAGCATTAGCACCATATTTTACTTTTTTTTTTGCTCAGCAGCCATTCAAGAATGGTACAGGGGAAAGAAAACAGCGTTCTGAAACAAGAGTCACAGAGGAAAATAGGCACCTTATTTAAAGTCCTGCAGGCAATCTTAATTTTATCAAAATGCTATTTCAGGACTATCAGCAAGCAAATCTGTGCACAAGAGCATGGGTTTGTTTTGTCTGGGAAAAGACCCATGAAACATTCAGCACTTTGCACTTTTTATGAACAAGAAAGCAATAACCTTGATATTGAGTTCCAGGCTGCAGGTGAAAGGAGTCCTTCCAAAAGGAAAAGCTTACAATCAATGCTTTGATTGTGCACAGGGAATAAAACAGATGCAGCACCCAAAGCTACGAGCAGGAGTTGATGAAAGCACATTGTAATTCCACATGCTCTGCTGCACAGCCAAATTACACAGAGCAAACACCTCCACACTTTTCCAGCACAGAAAGGTGGGATTTGGAACAAGGCTTTTCACACTGCTCTGGGGAAGAACTTTAAATGTGCCAATTACTGTGTCCTTCTCCAAGAAGGAACTGTTTTGAATGACAGAGTAGTATGAAAATGTCACCTGAAAACTTCTCGAGAGAAAATGCATCTTTTTATTGCTGTAAATGAATCCAAACTGGGACCAAAAGTCAAGCAACTCAATCATCAAACTGAGATTTGCAATGAGCAGACATATCTACACAGAGAATAAGTTTAGAGGACCTTGTAACACACTCACTGTGCATTTAGAAGGCACTAATTCTTCACAATTCTTCATAATCACATCTATTTATTGCTTTCTAGTGTGAAAATGGTCATTCTTACAAATACTCGTGTCAGTCCTTCAGAGAACAGAGACTGCTGCTACCATGTGTTTCAGTGGATGAAAAAAGCTTTATCAGCCAGAAGTCTCATGAATTCTATATCTCAAGAACTTGGACACCTGAGCATACCATCCTCAGGGTAAGATCACTGCCATTTTAGACCAGCAGCTTCACTCACCACTGAGTTAGACTCCTTAAACAAGAAGTTTCCTTGTTAAACTGAAAAAAAAAAAATCCCTTAAAATTCACCTTTGGGTAAACAGTCATTTGGGCAAAGCCCGTTTGCTCAGGCATTTACACACAGTTTGATAAAAGATGAAGTTTACTACTGAACAAGACGAAATCCTGAGAAAATGCAAAGAAAATGAGGCAGGATTTATCTGGAGAAGGACATTAATAATAAAAAAAAGTGCCCAAACTACTTGGCGTGAGAAACACACCAGCTGCACTTCACTAATCCACAGCTGATCCTTGGAAAGAATCACAAATCCACTGAAGCAGCAGGCTGAGTGCCATTTTATTGGCAAGAATTGAGAACAAAATGGAATCAAATACACACTCCTAAGACTGGCTATTAACATTTTTGCTCGTGTTTGATAAAGTGTGAATTGTGGGCTCTCTGCTTAATTCAGCCACGGGATATGAAAAAGTGAAACTAGAAAAATTAAAAGTATGAATTTGTTTGGAAGCTGTTTCATTGCTAGGGCCTCATGATATTCACCCACTGAACCAGCAGCAAGTCCTGGGCTTTGGGACTGCTCCAGAGAGGGCCAAGAACTGAATGTGGCACCAAGAAACACCCAGAGCTGTTTCTTTCTGTTCATGTTCTGTCAGAATACACATGGAACAATCTGTGCAGTGCCTGTACCTGCTGAAGCTACAGGATGCCTTTGGGAGTTTCTGCTGAAGGGAGGTGTTTTTTATCCTGTTCTTACAGCATTACTTTGCTGTCCAATCATCAGCAAACTCTGCTTGAATCAAGAGCTAGAGCAACCTCATTGTCACCCAGATTTTTTTCTCTGAGAGGAAACAAATTATGAAAATTTCATGGAAAGAAGATGTTGAGGGTGGTATTTCACTTGGTCAAATTCCTTTGATTTTCAAATAATTGTCGTGTTGAGAAGGTAAAATATTCTACTAATATTAAATTTTCATTAGTTTATCTATGTTAATGTGACTCTACTGCTCTTCAAAGTGTTGAAATGGTTAAGTGCTTTTGTTTTCTGTGCACAAGGACACAAAACATCAAATGCATTCTAGTGTTTTGCTAGAATAGTAGTTAATTTAGAGCAGAATTGAGCCGTTTAGAATGCAAATATGTGAGTAAAACATTCCTGTGTCAACCTGTGCAGAAATGCTAGATAAAACAGGAGTTGAAAAGAACGTGAAAACTGGGCTACAAACCTATTTATAAATAAATTTATAAATAAGGAAGCTGTATTCAAGTTGCTTTCTGGAGCAATGTGTAGAGAAACAGATGCAGCTTGAATGAGAGAGAGTGTTTGTAGTTGAAGCTTTCAGTGATCAGAATTACCCAACCCCAGTTCCTGCACATTTGCAACTCTCACAGAGCTTTTGCAAATCTTCTAGTGAGATTTATACTGTGTACTGCAGCCTCAAGCACACAGTGTAGTGTAATAACAACAGAAATTTGGTAAACGACACCTTAAATGTGGTCAAAAGACTAAATTTGTCATTAGTTGTTTTGCTAATGATCTTTTAGAGTATAATATATAGTATTATATATTAAATATATATTATTATAGTATAATATAGTATAATAAACACATAGCAGAAGTTCAGCACTATAAATTATCCACATTAGAATAAAAATCATGTTTATGACCCTTTAAACAATATGGGAGCATTTCTCAGCACTGGAGAGGGCAGGAAAGGAGAAGGGGAATACAGGAAATGAAAAATCAAAAAGGTAATACAAATTTTGCTTTCAAGGCTCCTGTCCACAGTCATGATAAAACAGCTCTGTGATGACTGCTTGATTAAAAATTAATTGCTGTGGTAATTTAAAGATATGCCTTATTTAATAATTAATTATACGAATTAAATTGGACTATTCACTGAAGTCTTATAAGGTACACTTAGAAAAGATCCATGATCTTATTGTATAATTAGAGATGGAGGGGGGATTTCAGTGCATCTTGGAGAAAGAATGTTTCCTGTCATATTTGATATCTGTCCTGTGCAACAACTGATCCAATTCTTTGGCTCACTCCTGGGGAACACCAAATTTTAACTTAACTCTGCAGAGTGAGGTCCTTTCCATATAACACAGCTCTATCTAGTGGCTGATTAACCCAAGTGCATCTGGCTGTTGAAAAGCCTAAATCATTAATGAGATGAAAGCCAGGCAAGCCTTAGGAAGGTGGCACTTTCTTATTTTGACCTCCTGTTTCTCACTTTGCATAAACACAGCAGCAAAGGTGGTACTGGCACCTAAATCCTGCACAGATAAACGTGGTTTGGTGGAGAATTCTCTTGGTACTGAACACTTTTTCCAATCCTGGAGCCCAGGGCAGAAAATGCTGCGTTTTTCCCCAATCCCATCACCCATCTAGGGGATCTATTGGACATGAACCTGTGTCAGCTTCTAATTGAGCACAGCAGAAGGAGAGCTGCTGACATCTGTGTAAGTGAGAAATGGATTCCATCAGCACGAGGGAAAGGTCACAGCTCTTTGCTGGTAATTACAAAAGTTTCACTAAAGTGTGCCTACATTTTTCCCAAGGCCACTTACCCAGTGCAGGCTTAAGGAAATATTCACATAGCAGTTATTTGAATAATGCTCTAATGATAATTCTGGTTAATAACAGTAAAAATAAGTATAGTTTCCTTTAAACTAAACCAATCCTGCTACAGATACCAGTGTAACAAAATTTAAATGCAATGTAAAAGCACTGCAGTTGGGCAAAAGGACTCATACCTGCTGCATACAGCCAACCACAAAAAAATAATGTGGATTTTAAACACCACTTAAGGTTAAGCCCACACAAATCAGCTTTGAATGTTGTGTAACTTTTCCAGAAAGCCTGGAAATCACCTCTCCTTTAGAATGATTGGAATACATGAACTGGGGCCTGTCAATGTTCCTGGAACTGGGGTTGGGTAATTCTGATCACTGAAAGCTTTGACTGCAAACACTCTCTCTCTCTCATTCAAGCTGCATCTGTTTCTCTACACATTGCTCCAGAAAGCAACTTGAACACAGCTTCCTCATTTATAAATTTATTTATAAATTTATTTATAAATAGGTTTGTAGCCCAGTTTTCACGTTCTTTTCAACTCCTGTTTTATCTAGCATTTCTGCAACTACAACACAGGTTGACACAGGAATGTTTTACTCACATATTTGCATTCTAAACGACTCAAATCTGCTCTAAATTAACTACTATTCTAGCAAAACACTAGAATGCATTTGATGTTTTGTGTCCTTGTGCACAGAAAACAAAAGCACTTAACCATTTCAACACTTTGAAGAGCAGTAGAGTCACATTAACATAGATAAACTAATGAAAACTTAACATTAGTAGAATATTTTACCTTCTCAACATGACAATTATTTGAAAATCAAAGGAATTTGACCAAGTGAAATACCACCCTCAACATCTTCTTTCCATGAAATTTTCATAATTTGTTTCCTCTCAGAGAAAAAAATCTGGGTGACAATGAGGTTGCTCTAGCTCTTGATTCAAGCAGAGCTTGCTAATGAACTGAACCCAGAAGATGACAGGGCTTTGTGGGGACCAGTTCACATTATTTTCTAACAAAAGAATTTCTAAGGTGCCTGAACCCACACACCTTGTACCAGTCCAGATTCCTGGTGTCTCAAAGGCATCCTCCAAGGGCCAGTATCCCAAAGGGCCTAAAGCAAAACTCTCCTCAGCAGAGGATGGAAAATGGCAATAACAGCTTAAATTCAAGTAGTTTCAAGAAAACAAGGCTTCTGATGTGCTGTCGTACAAAATTAAGGCAACAAGGCTCTCCCCCAGTGCTTGACAAAAATTAGTTCAGAACATCTGTAATTTAAATGAAAAAACATTTAGAAATCCTACTGAGTGACAGAGGTGAATATCAGAAAGATCAGAGATTGCATTAGTGGGTTTATTTATTCCAACTACTAAAGCTTTATCAACAGCAAAATGTTAATACCACAGGATTTATTATGGGAGAGGGAAGTAATGATTAAAATTAACTAGGCCACAGACTGGAGTGGGACAATAATGACAAATGCACGGAGCCAGCCATTTCCAACAAGGCAGAAATTACCCTTCTGCTGTTTCCTGAATGAAAAACACAAATGCAACAGCAATCCTGAGCTCCTGGAGCACGGCCACACCCAGGCTCTGCTCCTGGGAGGGATCTCAGCAGGTATCTGAGATAAAAATTAGAGTTACTTCATGTCAAGATCCTTCTGAGAAGGTGGAGGCATTTCTCTGGTAAATTAAAATACAGAAGGCTGATGTAACACTTTGGGATTCTCTAGGATAAAACACACTGCTGAACAGTCAGACTTACTAATGTTTGGTGAAGGTCATCTCATGTCAATGTTTCAATGCTCAGAGCTGGTGATTTAGGAAAATACACTGACTTTTCACCTTTCAGCTGCTCTGTTCAAACCTAAGCCTGACAAATACAAACAAAAAAAAATATCTCCTCTGCTTCTGGGAATGAGAATAATCAGGATTTTGTAAGGATGGCTCAACAGAATTGTGAGCATGTACAAAATTCAACAGCAAAATCAAAAGATTCTCAACTTGAGATACTAAGTGTCAGGCTAAAGAATTTTAAAATATAAACAAATATTTTCCAAAACTAATGAGTTCAAGCTGATTTGCACACTTGCATATTTGCAATTAAGCTGTAGAACACCTTGGTGAAGGATGCTGTGCTGACTAAAAGGAAACAACATAATTTCACCTGAATCTCAGTATTAGCTGTGGTCCAGGAGCAAACTGAGGAGAGGAATTTAATCTTTCCCTGTTCTGCACTCCCAGCACTCCCTTCCTGTGCTGTTCTGGGATTCCTGCTCTGACCCAGCACAGCCTCACACCTGACCCATAAATTTAATAGACATCAAATGGAAAAAACTTGTCAGCTCATGAGCAGTACACCTTAGTCCCACCTGGATTTGCACTCCTCAGTTTCATGAGCAAATCCACGTCAATAATTGAAAATATTTAGGGGACTCAAACTGCAATAAAGCCTAGGTAAATTATTAAGTGATTAAGATGTAATTTTAAAACAGCAAACCCTGGGCTCTGAGCACTGATCTAGCTAATCACATGCTGAATAAATATTTTAAAAAGCTTTGGAATTCACCCTTTACTCTTCAGTTCCAAACTGACAAAGATTTTACATTTGCAAAAATACAACATAACAATCACCACCAACAATGTAGAACTGGACAAAGATATTTATTACTTAATGTGAACACCAAACCTAAAACCAAAAGCATTCCTCTTCACCTGCCAGTCTGAAAAATATATTAATAAATAAACCCACATAGAGGATAATGCTTGTATTGTATTAGGATGATTGTACTAATGATTGTATTAGGAATAATTTTGGGTACTGTATATCAGAAACAATAGAGGATGAACCCCTGAACAACTCATTGCTCCTTTTCTTGTGAAAGAAAGTTTTTAATACATGACCTGCAACAGGAAAACTGGGAAGGAGGGAAATAAAAGTCAACTAAAACCACTGAAAATAAAAAATGTTTAAATGTATATTCTGTTAAAAAATAAATTACAAACAACACATTTAGTAAAGCTTAGCAACCACTGCTTGCTTTCACTGGTAGGGGCTTAAGCCATTCAGCTATTAATCACATGAAAGTAGATATTAAGGAATATTAATCCATACCAGCTGTTACATCTTTTACTGTGCTATTATTAGAGATTAATCTTCATAGAACAAGGCTGCCTTTTCATGGCATTTCCAAGAGAACATCATACAGACTGAGACTGTTTTACAGCACAGCTCCACAGAGAGTTGAGGGAAGCAGGTGCTTATGATGGCATGGTGAAATTATATATATATAATATATGCATATATAGAATATATTCATCCTCAAAATCTAAGCCATTTATTCATATATATTATATATATATACATAAATATATTATATATTCATACTCAAAATCTAAGCCATTTATTCATATATATTATATATATATATACATAAATATATTATATATTCATCCTCAAAATCTAAGCCATTTATGCTTAGAGGAGATACTGTCACTAATCAGTTGATTAGTTAATTTTTATTGTGACTGCAAAATATGGCTTTTATAGCTTCTTATTTACATCAAAAGAAACTTGATTTTTTCCTAGAGATAGTGAATGTTCTCTTATGGAAAGTTCAAGGCCATATAATTTTCTATCCTCAGTACCTGGGAATGAATCCAGTTGAAAACTTCTAACACGATCTAGCTGATGGAGCCTTAATGAGGAACATCTAGGATTTGAACAGATTTTTAACAAAACAGAATCAACACTGTGAGCACAGGATTCTCTAATGAAGCATCAATCCCTGTCAGGTGAGCCAGGTTTTTGGAAATGCAATTGCTTTAATTGTTGGGTCCACTTCATAGGTGACTGCATCTGCACACTCCAGAGAAACTCCTACTGGATCACAAGCTGATGGAATGCTATTAAAATCATAAAAAGCACCACACTCCTCCAAAAAAGTAAAATTACTGGCAGAAAAGGCCAGCATTATCCATTGAAGATTATGAGATTAGCATGAAAAATAAGCTTCTAATCACTTCCTTGAGTTTTGGATAAGATGCCACTAGATGCACTAAGGAAATCAGTTGTCATAGTTACAGGAAATAAAAATCCACATTCTCTACACCTGCAGTCTCCTCATTTTGTGAAATGCAAGACTCTTCTCTAATGAGGTTGCAGTTAATCATCAGGATATCCCTGGCTTTTTACATATTTGACATCATATTGATGTTCCAGACTGAATGTGTGGTGGTTTTCCAGCCCAACCTAAATGGTGAGGAAGCAGCTCTTTAGTCTGGGGTGGGGTTGATGCTGGAATGATTTTTCCTTTTCTTTTACTTCTGTGTACCCACAAGTATCAGCAGCACACTTGTAACCCTTCCCTGAGCCTGGTGCTCAGAGCTCTGTGAGTGCCCTGCAGGCCCTGAGACTGAAGAGCCCAGAGCTGCAGAGCCAGGGACACCAAACATTCTGCTGGCTCAGGAAGCCAAGGGCCCCTGGCAGGACAGATTCTGGAAAGTCGAGCTGAGCCCAGCCCAGCCCCAGCATTGGGCTCCCTTGTTGGATCTGGGCTGTGGAAAGTCTAGAACTGGTGTGTGTGACTGACGGGGGTGCATTTGCCACGCTGGCACCTGGAGGAAGTGGGTGCATCAAACGGGATCCTGATTCAAATACTGAGGGAAAGACCCCCAACCCTCTCACCATGTCTGCTTCATTTTCCCAACACCAGGAAAAGGCATCAGGGTGAGTCCCTGCTGTCCCTCTCCTCCCTGCAATTCTCACAGCCCTGTCCCATGCCCAGCCCTGCAGAGGCTTCCTTTTCTCACTGCCCACGTTCTGCCTGGGCAAACCTCAGCTGCTGCCTGCCCAGCACTGCTGCCCCACCTCCAGCCTGGCCAATCTGGCATCACAGCTGCCTTTCACAGCCCCTGCTACCTGTCTTTAATCCTCTCCACCCTCCTCTTCATCTGCTGATGAACCAGCTGTTGATTATGTAACTCTGCTTTCCAGGCCTTCTCCACTCCTCCCAAATAAATACATTCACATTTTGCTGTTTCCTCTCAGCATGACACTTCCCAAGACCAGCTGGCTTTCTGATCCTCCCCTGCTAATGCCTGCCTGCAGGACTTCTCCCATCTCCAAACTGGATTAAGTGCTAACCCTGCAATGACACTTCTGATGCTTAATATCAATAATTTGCCTGCTAACAGCTGGCAAAAGCACGGGGCAGAACAAAGTACTGACAACACGAAAAATAACATGCATACTATGAGGTAAAACCGGGGCCCAAATGTAAGCCTTTAAGCAGGTTATCTCATGGCTTACTTTTTATTTAAAAAGAGGCTTGAACAGGGGGGGATATGATCAGAGGAACATTAGATCAGTTTTACCCAGCTACAGCTTTTCTAACTTTTCCATTAACGCAGATCATGGAAGTTGCACTGGAGATTGGGACCCACATACAACAGAAAACTACTTCTGTGGACAAAACACATTAAAAAACCCCAAAAAACAAACAAACAACAACAACAAAAAAAAAACAAGGAAAAGGGAGTTGCCCAATGAACCTGCTATTGCTACATGAGACATGAACTAATATCACTTTCCAGAAAAATGGTTTTATCCATTGTTTATCCACACTTTCTAGGCCACTTACAGTCACATTCTGCATAGCTCCTGCTGCTGTAAAATGATCCCCCTCAGAAGCACTCTAACATGCACTTGCTGTTCTCTGTGTTTGAAAGCCAGACAGAGATTTTCAGTATTCATGAGCATTTGTTTCAGTTGGTAATAAGTATCCACCCTTGACAGATTCCTTCAACAACTCGAAGTGAAAACTGCTCAAGGCTTTCTGCTCTGATTTGTCTCTGTTCAGAGCTGCATGAGGCCTGTTTGAGTCTGGCACTGAATAGAGGCTGTAAGCAAGAACTAGCAAGAGGGGCAGCATGAACCAAGCAACTATGGCAGATTTTTCTGTGGGACAGTAGGTGGAATTCATATTGGGAAACAGGCAGCAAAGCACAGATGCAAAATACACAGATGCATGCAAGCCCCACTCTTGCCAGAAGTGAACATACACTGCTGAACAGAGCAGCAGCAAATTGCTGAAAAGTAAAAAAAAATTAACCCATAACTCACAAGGTGACTCTGACACTAAGTCCTGTACAGAAGTCATGTCACATTCGTATCCAGCTGGGGGACAGGCTGCAAACTCTGGGGGTTATGCAGTATTTCTGTTCTATGAGATGTTCCTTGTAAAAACCATCAGTTTTAAGAACTTGCCCAACATTTTTTCAATTTTAAAAAGCTCCCTCAAAACTGATGGCACTGGCTTTGCTGAAAGCCACCATGGCACAGCAGCCATACACAGGCAGCACTAGGGCAGAGGTTTGTGAGACTTTAACAGTGACATGGTACAAGAGGTGTTGTCACTGATTCCATGCTTCTGTCCTATCCTGAGCAGCAAATTTCCCTGCCTTTGGGGTAACCTTTCCTTGGTGCTGCAAATCAGCTGTTACTCACTGAATGCACACAGCAGCTGCTTCTCTTGGATGTCTGCAATGCACTGACTTGTGGGGACAGGGTTTGCTGCAATGCTGACTGTGCTGGGTGAGTCATTCCTGCAGAACAGACACTCCAGTCCTTAGGAACAATTCCTGACAACAGAGAGATTCCTAAAAGCCTTACCTTACAGTGACTGTCTGGAGAAGAAACAGGATGTCAAGGAAAAGGTCATGGACGTGGCAAGGTTCTACATTTCAAGCTGGCCAAATCCTCTGCTGTACTGACACTCTTCCTTTGGATGGTGTGTCACAGCAAAACAAAAGCCTTGTAACTCTCTTGGCCAATTGTGCATCCTGCTTAGGGTGTTAAAGGATTTATTTCCAGTTCCTATTCAGATCAGCTGGTGCTGTCTAACACACACTGTATTATAGATGTTTTTCACAATGCTCTTGCCCAGGCTGCTGAAGGACATTGCAATCAACACTAAAGCACCTTGGTATTGATCCAGCAGGGCAGGGAAGTGACAGATTCTGCAGAATGATTTCTGCAGAAAAGATTTGTCCAAACTGAACAAATTTATATACTGGACAAATGCTCTATACCATAAAACATTTCAGTTTCTCCTAAGAAAACAGCTACTCTGATAGAAATTATTCCAATCTGACATTGCTGTGTCTCACTCTGGAGCTTGAGCAGAGCACAGGCTGCTGAGTACAGTGAGCTCATTTGAAAATGGGCAACTGATAACTGATAAGCAGACACCAGGCTACTTCTCTTTCCCTTTATGGCCATAAAAACCTGTGATAACAGTTTAATTATTATCTTGTTATTTTTTGAACATTAGAGAAGATATAGAAGCTACTTTGATGTACTCAGAAATGAATTTTATGTCCTAGTTGTTTCCATCATTCAACTGACTGCCCAAAATATAAAAGATACAGCACTTTTATCTCATGAGCCACTGAGACACTGACTAAAATACTGGCACATGCCTCAACCACAGCAGAAATTTGGGGGGGGGAAATTTGAAACTCTCGAAAGTAATGAGTATGAAAATTATTTCCATGTTACCAAAGGATCTGTTTGACCATAACTGCAATATTCATCGGTTGCAGGAAACTCCTAAATATACCTATGACCATCCTAAACCTAAACCATCAAAAGGTATGCAGTTTGAAGGAATCACAGCTGCTTTACTAATAGTTCAGGAGCAGGAGGTGAATTCATCCTGTTAGTCTTATTTTCCCATCTGAAGTTTAATATTATGATAAGAAAGCCCACAAAACACACAATTTAAGATTATCAACTGCAGCTCACTTCAAGGGATTTCATACCAATTTTCAAGCTTCATTAACAAATGGTAAGACAGATCAAAACAGTGACTTAGAGAGGAGACAGAATTGGTTTTCTGCCTAGAAGCTACACTCTCTGTGATCTGAGTGAATGTATTCATCACTGCTTTGTCTGGTCATTTACAAAACATAGGACAAGTTATTTGCTTTAGTCTGAAGGTATAAAAATCTTTTCTCCTTTGTAATTCACAGAAGCTTTTCCAATAAACCACTGGGTAATACTGCACTACCTTAAAAATATGACAAAAATCCATTATACTTTCTATAGTAGTGCTGACAAGATTTTTAAAGTTTTCTAATGCATTTAGATAAAATATTCTTTAATTTTTTTTTTTTGTTAGGCATTACTGCAGTTTCTTGTACCTCATTTAATAGCCAGGAAGGAGATGGTGGTAAAATACATTAGTGGCTCTATAAAAGCTTAAATCTGAGCATCTGGAAGCCTTGTACTGAATATACCCTTATAGAGATAATCACAGAGAATTTACAAGCATGGAAGAATTATAGGCAAAGAGAAATAAATGCAATAAAATGCTTTTCTTTTCAGAGAAACAGAAAATGAGTCAGAGTAGGTACATCTTAAAGACACTTAGATCAAGTCAATGGATATAGCAAGCAGAGATGAAAGCATTGTTCAGTACTAGAAAAGTAATTTAAAGTAATTCCCATTAGTGGGAATGACAGACCAGTGATGTGCATCCAGATAAGCTCCTTCTTTTGTTGATAAACTGAGATGTTTACAAGACACAAAACCAAAACACAGGCACACAAGGACACTCCTTTCTTAAAAATTATGGGTTTCACATTTCATTTAGAGCAGTCTCTGTTGGGGGAGAGAATTGCACCTTTAATTGCACAGCAAGAATCAACAGGTGGTTTTGTAAAACTGCTCAGGAAATCAAATTTTATCTACAGCACTGCTGTTAAAATTAAGGTACTACACAGGAAAGCTGAGCAGAGTAAAGAGCTGAGCAGGATGCATTCTAAGTAATCCTGGTACCCAGAACTACTGCAATAAAAACTGGAAGCTAAAATCATGGCCAGGACCACACACTGTGACGCATTCCTCAGAAAAAAGCAAGAGTGAGGGTGGCAAAAGGGAAAAAGATTGGAGGAGTAGGTGAAATTTTCATTATAAACCTGAATGCTTGGCTACATCACGTGGCTTTAACCATTTCCTGCATAGGTTTTCCAGATGCATCCCAAAGCACCACACCCCTACAAGGCACACACATCCAAGAGCAGCTTCAATTCCCATTTCCAGCTGTCTCATGATCAAAAAATTAACATTCAATACAAAACATCTCAAGCACAACAGTACCCAGTTTCCTGCCTTGAGATGTCCTGACTCCCAGAGACTTCAGAGAGTCAATGCACACCATTTTTGGCAGAAGAAACACTTCCAGCCTCTTACACAAGCACAAAAATCTAGGTTTTTAATCAACTGTAATAACTTTTTTTTCACAAAAGGTTAAGTTTCTCTTTCTGAAATGAACATTAGAGCAAATAAATGCAAAAAGAATTAGGAAGACTAAAGCAAGCCATTAAAGGAATTTTCAGCTTTTGAAAGACAATATTCTCTTATAATAGGAAGTAAAGAAAAAAGTCTTTCCCATAGGATTAGTGGAACAAAATTGAGCAATTTTTGCCTGGGTATTTTACTCGGACTTTATTCCATTCAGAATAATGAAATAATGGAAAATAATTTATTCCATCCAAGAAGTCAAATGCTGTATGCCTTGCACTATCAAAGCTGGCTTGAGGACATTTTAAAGGGGAAATACTTTTCAACTTCCTTTATCATGATTTCTTTGTATTATTCAATAAATAAATTAATACTACCAGACTATGAAGCTGAAAGTCATCTGGGGGACAAAGTAAGCAACACACAGTTATTCATGAAACTCAAGATTCTTGAAGGTTTGTCTGGGTTGTCATGAGGCACCCAGGAAACAACTGTGTGAGTAATGGGCAAAGTTACCCAAAGTAACACTTGTTACACACCAGCTTTCATTTCATGTGGCCACTTTGATTTACATACATCACAGGAGGAAAAAATTAACCCCAAACACCTTCTGCTTTGATTCCAAATGTTTAGGCTTGGCCCTGGTGCCAAGGAAATTACAGATGAAGCATTCTTTTTTTTTTTCTACATCTAGCACTCAGTGCCTGTAATTAGGCCTGTAATACAGGTATTGCATGCAGCCTGACAATCTCTAGCAAAAAAAAGAGCCAGGGTCCACAAAAACCATCACTGTAGATCTGTAAATCACTTTACACTGAGATGGTGCTTGGAATTCCCCTGGTGATGGCCCATGCCCATCAGTCTGTGATGAAGAAATGCCCCAAACACAAACATTTTCTCTCTTGCAATCACAGTGACCATGATCAATATTGCACATGGCACAGAACAATCTCAGAGAAGAAAACATTTTAATATGTACTTAATTGCATGTGTGGCATCTTTCTCTCAGTTTATATCCCCTCAAACTTCCTTTAACCCTTTTAGTTAGAATCTGACTGTGATAACAATCAGCAGAAATTAGAGGTAAGAGTAGAAAAAAACTATTTCTAATTATTTGAATGGAATCAGTTTGAAACAGGCCAGTTGAGCTGGAATCTAAGTAATCCTGAGTTGAATTAGTCTATATTTGTTGTAAAAGAATCTATCAATCTATGGACAAAATATGTAGATAAATTCTCTTAATAGCTTGAAAACAGTTAAGAAATGAATTCTTACTATTCATTTATGCAAGGTTATGATAACAACAGTGAGCTCATACATTACAAAGCAAACACTCATGTCTTCTTTCTCTTGCCTTGCTTTTTCATTCATAACCTACACAGCAAACACTCTAACCACTGTATTTCTCATGGAATCTGTCTCCAGTGAATCACATCATGATCTTGTGTACATCCTACCATCTAAATAGGTGATGAGTAAGAGTATCAATCATCAGCATCAAAATGTGACTCTGAGCATGGACAGAAATAATTACAGGCTAGCCCAGTGCAGAAACATTTAACCCAAAGATCCTTCAGACAGGAACCTGTGAAAGAACTCCTGTGCCAGGAATAAGATTCATTGCTAGAACCAGTGCAATGAACTGACTGGTATCTCAAGACTTAAATGAGAAGGAAAGGAATAGTTTTCATTTAGAACAGAACCAGCTGTTAAAAGCAAGAGGGCCAAACAGGCCCTCCAGTTGTTTCCCTCTGGATTTACCATTTGGGTAACTGCAGACTTACCTTCTGTGATCCAGAAGCTGAGCCTTTAAATGAGGTGCGTTTGAAGGAGCCACTCATCCTTCGTAAGGATCCTGAGAACTTCCCTTTCTTAGTCCCCTCCATAATGGAACCAGCACCCCAGCATCAAACAACACCCTGATTTTCAGTCATGTGGTCTGAGCAGCTTTTTTCCTGAAGCCACCCTTCATTAAGTTAGAGCTTAAATAACAAGTGAGATAAATGCATAGAATAAAATCAAAGCCAAATGATGAGACTCCTGTTGTGATGTGGAACCTGTCCCAAGTGCTACCAGCAGCCAGCCAAGCAGAAAAACAAGGCAATCCACTGATAGCAACTGCTGGCCCCCTCCCTCTTCTCCACTGACTCTCTAATCAGGCTTAATGCACACAGCTTCTGCAAGCTATGGTTTTTAATGGACAGAGATTTAATAAATGGTGATTGAAGGTAAATCTACTTTAGAAGCAGCAGCCCAAAAGGTTTTTTATTTGTGCAAAGCACTGGGCAGTCAGATGGAAATTGTTTTGGTATCAGTAGAAAGGCACATGGAAAGAGCAGATGGTCCTCAGCAGACCATGGGTTAGAGGCCTGGTGGAACCCTAAAGGGTAACTGCTGATGGCAAGTGTGCCCCAGGATGGGAGTGACAAGGTTTTAACAGCAAACAACCCACGAGATCACCAGTTAGATCCTAACCAATTGGGGAATGAGGGGAGAGAAGGGGTGGTATTATCTTCATCAATTCTCTCTAATATCTCAATGAATCTGTACTGTTCTGCCTAAGTGTGCAGTGAGAACAAAAGAGAGGGTAAACAAGAAATGAGGAAGGGACAAGGTGCTTTAAAAGAAGTGAAGTAATTCTTGACTAGGAAATATCTACTTGGCTCCAGAAGATATCAGCCAGGAATTTGTTACAGAGTCTGGTTTAGAAAAAGAAAATTGATGAGAGCACTGAGAAAACAGAGATCCATTTCAGAAAAATACACAGAGATGTGAGGTTAAGTCAGAACCACGAATTTACAGGATTTAGTTAGACAGTCATACTTTTTTTAAAATTTTTTTTTAGGTTCATCTCTTTGTACCTCAGTAAAGTTGGCATAGGTGCCTTCTTGCAGCTGGTTAGAGGAAGCCCAAAAAACTGTGCTGGAAAGCTAAAACTAAACACCATGGAAGAGACTGATGCACAGATATGCACCAAATTTGTTGTTCTGGTCAGCAAAGAACAAAAATAGGGACATATTCTTCAGAAAGCAGAAATTCAGAAAATAAATCTATTCTTCAAAACACAGTGAAGAATGTGAGTAAAGAATTAACTCAGTCCCCCGAGATCTGTGATTCTAAGATGTCTGAGCTCTCTGTAACTTCTCTTGGTGTATTTTAAGGACCACTCTGGATTTTTACAAGTCATCAACACCAAAGGGGTTTTTGCATTCAAGAGGTAATGAAAGCAATCAGTGCAACAGAAGCTGCTGACTACCAACCCCAGCTGAAAAATCAGACAACTCAGCTGATGTTCTTGCCCCCCTGTGTTTATATAACGTTTCATGGGCCATTTCCACTAGATTGGGAAACAGAAACACCATGCTGGCTCTTTCAACAGCTCCGTGACTGAGAAGCAAAAGTTTAATGGATTTTCCAAAAGAGCTTGTGGTTTTAGGAGTGTAGTCTCACATCAGGAAACCTTTTAAACAAATGTCATTATGGAGGTTCCTGTCTCATGTTGGAGTTTTCTGCTTCATCTGTGTTGAGCTGATTCAATGGTTTGTGTGGCCTGGATCAGATCTGTGTAACCACGTGGTCTAAATCAGCACAGGGAGAGGAAAGCACAGTAATCTCTTACCACAGGGTATTGTTGGACAGTGAATGAATATTTGGCACAGCATGGAAGTGAAAGACCCTGAAACTGGTTTTGAAATGGACCCATGACATGAAATGACACATCTGTCCATCACCCTCCGTGTTTTGTAATGAAATCAAATTGCTCAACCCTTGATTATGAAAAAAGAGCAAACCCCCCCCTAAAGGAGCAAGCAGATTGCAGGTACACTCTGTTTGCAAGATCAAACAGAGGAGCAGGAAAAAAGCAGGAAAAGCAGGAGGCACCCACTTCAAAGTACACAGTAGGAACAAACTAAGACAAAAATAATTGTACATCTTATTGATACCACACCATGGGAATTCAGCATTTGTGGCCATGAACAAACCCACGTCCCAAAGGCCCTACCACAACATGCTTTTAAAAGTGAATAGCTTGGTTAGAGACAACTGTAATTGTTTCAGCCCAAAGAAAAAAAACAGCAACATTGTTCTTGCTGCTCATGCAGCTGTATTCTATGACATCATATCAGAGATGTTTGATGTGAGTTTAAAACAAAAAGCAATAGATTTAAAGCTTCGGTCTGTAGTCCATCATGTCAGCTAAAATGTTTCCATTCACCCTGGTAGTCAAACTAAATATGGAAAGCAGCAGTCCATAATCCAATGAACTTTATTTACACTGACAGGAAGGGGTAAGAGAGGCTTAGACCTGTGTAAAGACCTACATGTACAAGACATGTAGAATTAGGCCTTCCTTCACTTTGCTTTTAATATGAATAATCAACTAAACACAAGTTTCTTTCACAGATAATGGATTATAAAACAAAAACTTAAGGCATTTTTTAAAAATGGGATGTCTTAAAAGCCTGTTTTCTGTAAAAAAAAACCATGCTGGTTTGATGACCTTTGACATTTGTAACACAATACAAAAATTTCAAGAGCCATGAAAAACTAGCCTAGGTTCCATTACACACTGAACAGCTCTTAACTCTTTGTCTCCCTGAAACAAAGCCCAGACAGAATATTGCTCAGTGCTGGTTACCTACCATGAGAATGAGCACTGGAGGTCACTGGGGACTGCTGGCTGAAGAGTTGATTTCTTCTGCAAACTACATATCCTCAAAGCATTGCTGCAGCAACCTAGGCAAGAACATATCAGGTTAAAAATGTAACAGTTTACCCAAAAACTCAGCCAGTGACTGGCAGTGACAGCTGCAGAAAGGTTCCATACAGTCAATTCTACATCTAAACTCACTTTGGGGTACTTTCACTTCAGCATTGTCTGTTTGTCCATTCCAGAGCCTTTCTTAATTAGCAATTATCTGCAGCCTGTGTCTCTCTTGCAGGGAAAACAGCAAGTTTAAAGAAATATTAAAACAGATCATGAGATGTGGACAGAAAAGGTAAACAACTAACCTCTGTCCGTGCCAGTGGGCCTGTAAATTGGTGCCCATGTAAGCACTCTCACATACAAGAAATAATCTGCACTGATCGTAGGAACAACAAATGCCATGCTAGTAAATAACAAAACAAATGCAAGTTATCTGATATCAATAACCTGGCAAGGGAGTAGAAACCAGGTCACACTGCCACCTCAGCCCTGGAGGTGACCAACCATCAGCTTCTTTCTATTTGTAGAATCACAGAAAAAACTAAGTTGGAGCAAGTTCATTTAGTCTGACCTTCCATTCAAAGGAGGATCAAGTGGTCAAGGGCTTTGCCCAGATGATGCTGTAAACCTCCAAGGACAGAGTTTCCAGTCCTCTGGGGAAGCTGTAACAGCACTCCATCACTCCCCTACTGTGAGGATTTTTTTTTCATTATGTCCCTGTGGAATTTCCCTTGCTTCTGCACTTAGGAGAAGAATCTGACTCCATCTCTCCTATAACACTCCTTTACTTAGTGGAAGATGCAACTTAATTCTCCTTAGCCCCCTTCTCCCCAGGCTGAACAAGCTCTTCCAGCCTATTTTTACATCTGGGGCTTCCAAACTCATTCTCATCCCCAAGGCCCTTACAAAGATATTTGTCAGTCCTGTACCAAGGGGCTCCCAGAACAATCACAGAGCTCCAGATGCAAACTCATAGTGCCCATCAGAGGGAATAAACATTTCCCTCTCACTAATTCAGCCTCCAACCCTGCAAGGGCACTGCTGACTCACCTTCAGCTTGCTGTGCACTGGGATTCCAGGTCCTACTCACACAGAGGCTTCACATTTGCCTTAGTAAACTTTTATTAAGTTTGTGTTGGTCGATTCCTCCAGCTCGTTGGAGAAACAGCCTCCAGCTCTGTTCCCCTTGGTATAGCTGCAAATTCCCTACAGGCACACTCTAGCCAATTTTCAGGCTATCAAAGATGTTACACTATACTGTCCCATTCTTTATCACATTTTACATACCAAGACATATTCAAACCGAAAATTAAAACAAAAAAAACTTGTTCACCTTAGCAGTTTAGAATGTACTACATAGCATAGCTGCTATTTTCCTACAGGCACACTCTAGCCCATCTTCCAGGGAATCAAAGATGTTACACTATATTGGCCCATTCTTTATCACATTTTACATACACAGACATATTCAAACCGAAAATTAAAACCTTGCTCATCTTAGCAGTTTAGAATGTGCTGAACTGAAGCACAGTGTCTGAATTTGTGGCAGAGGGTGTTCCTCAGGTCCTTCTTTATTACTGTCTCTCAGAGACATCAGAAGAACAGTTGTACAGCAGGCAGAATCCACTGAACAGCAGGCTGAGCCAGCTGATGACTTTTTGCACAGCCAGGGCCAGCTCCCAGCTGTTTAACCATTTTCCATGTGCTTATCTGGTCACTGGTACTGACATGTGAGCAACTGTGGTTGGGCTTCATTTGACACAGAACACCAGGAGCTCCCTTGGAGCTCTGTGACTCCTTTCCCCTTCCTGAGTGCATTAAAGGCAGCACACAGCAATTTAAAGCACAAGCAACTCCCATCTCAGGGAGTGTGTGTCACATTAGAAATAGAAATGAGGACCTCACGTCACAGAAAATTATGTTGGGAGAGCATTCTTACAGGAAAATTTGCCCAGCATGGCACTTTTGACATTCCTGTGTTTACAAGCAGCATCACAAGAAGCTCTGGCTACTATCAGCAGGGACTTAATCTCTAATTAATAAAACTTAGTTACTTGGTTTCTTTCTCTGGTTTGAAACTACCTGGGATGGGAAAAATAGGAATACAAAACAATGATTGCTGAGGACAGCACAAAATGTTAAATGCATTCATCTGTCACTGCCCATAATAAAGAGTGTATTGGATTACACTGCCTAGAACTTGGTAGCTATTCCTGCACTTAACATTCAAGTGACTTGAACACTAAAAACCTGAATTTCAGCACCCAGGAAGCAATGAAGCCCCAAGGGAGAGGCTGAGATCTGTGTGAGGTACAAAGCATGAACCTCCAGATGTGTCAAACACCTTTTTTCCTTTTGGTTGGGTTCTGGATTCCTTCCACCTGCCCCCAGTTTGATGGCAGGGTTATTTCCAGGATTGTCTGGGCTGCACTTTTCTTCATCCATTAATTGCTCCAGTACTGGTAGCAGGGTTTATGCACCATGTGCCAGGAGGGCATGAAATAACACCTTCCACAGAAAGCATCCCATCCTTCACACATCAATATCATTTTCTGCTTGTGCTCTCTTTTTCTTCTTATAAATATTACCCAGAAGAATAACAGAAATCCAACATAATTTTACGGATAAGGAACAGTATAATTGGTTACAGGCCCCAGAATTGATAAGACGCTCACTAATTTTGGTTGCTAAAGCTCAGACAGTCCCTGACCTAATTCTGAAAAATGCTGAAAAAGCAACAGCAAATGGAAGCTGCCACTTTTCTTCAATTCAGGTTCTTGTTGCCTCAAATGACTTTTCATTTGAGGCAGATAAAGACCCTTATCCAGCATAGAAGACTCTCTAAATCAATCTTGGCATTTATGAGGATGTAGGCCATGGTTAACGGGTATTTTTGAAAACTCAGGCCTCGATGGTATATCAGATGCCATGTCCCTATGTACAGTAATTTATTTCACATGCAAATTGCCTCCTAATGGAATCAGAGAGCTGGGGATAGCTTCCTGCTGCTCTCAGAGAGGCAGAGCTGAAATCAGGACACTGGATTTCTTTACTATGGGATCACATTTACCTTCCAAAGCTGACAGAGCTGGTGGCACATTTAGAATCCTTTGGGAGCAGCCTGACAAATCAGGCCCTTGTCTCATCCTAGGGCTCTGCAAATGGATAGATCTTACCAAGAAAAGAAATCTGATTTGTTGACTTGTGTTTTTTTGAAACATAGGGGAGGTAAAACCTGAATTCTAAAAAATAGGACTATGAATATAATAATAACAAAAGATTGTATGGAGACTGAACTACATAACTGTTTTATGTGTACTAAAACAGAATAAGCAAATTGTTACTCTGGATACAAAGCTAAGCCTCTAAAACATTCTGTGATTTAACTTCTACTTTAAGGATAATGACAACAAATTAATTACAATGATGTTCAGTCTCAGCACACCCAGAAGTGACTTTCCTTTTAGACAGATAGAAAATCATAACTCTTTCCAGTCCTCATAGTCATAGTAATAAAATAAATTAGATGACAGAAAGGATTACACGGCACTTTATGTGATTATTTTACAAACCAGCTTTGCTGAATCTTTTTCCATTTTCTGTGCATCATCAGCCCTGAGAAAGGATTTCTCACTGGTCTCAGGCTTGTCTATGTGACAAGGCACTTCCTTGTCCTAAAGTAAAGCACCTGTCAGCCTAGACTAACAAATTATTCACTCCTCATGACCATTATGATCAGCTTATCTGAATAATCACGTCAAGAATTCTTCTTAATTTCCCCTACATTTTCATTATTTTCCAAACACACTGTTTCTATTCAAACAATTAGGTATCATAAATAAAATGCCTTTAAATATTTTCTGTTAATATTCAACACACGAAATGATGAAACAAGGCTTCCTCTTGTACTTCATCATTCCCGAGGCAGAAGAAGCAATTGGTTCTTATTATGAAATAACTGAATTGCTATCAATTCTGAAAACGGGGAAGGGCAGATTTCCCTGAGATGCTTTGGTAATTTATCAATTCTCTCATCCATAGCACTGGGCTCGGCTGCCAAGCCCCAAGGACAGAATGCCCAGCTCTGCATCCGCCGTGTGGGATCCAGGGGAAGTGCTCCCGCTCCCCAAAATTCGGTTCTTCCCACTCGCTCCCTCTCGGGCGCCACCAGCGCCATCTGGTGCTGCTGTGAATCTCCTTTCCTTGGGAATACAGGACTTTCTCACGGATTATTGCCCGTCCTCCCTCCAGAAATACAACCTCGGCTAATATTTCATACATCGGCATGTGAGAAAAATCAAATACGTTCATCTTTACTCACAATTAATTTTGCAGAAGAGGTTTAAAAACCTCTCTGTGCGAAAAGGAATTTAAGCGGCCAGTGAGGTTTCCTAATCCCTGATTTTCACTGATTTCCTTGGGATTGCAAATGGGAGCTGCTGTAGTGTTTATGCCAGACACCACCACACACCCACAGGCTGTCAGGAACACCTCATCCCTCTCATCTCCTCATCATGACATCAGCTGCAGGTCATGCTCCGTGGTGAGATGTGCCAAGTAATTTGGAATCCTTGCATCATGCTTACAGCATCGAGCACTTTTTATTCATCATCTATTTCTTCTACTGTTCTGTGTATCAGCAGTGTTTTGCTCTACAAGTATGATGAGTACTAAAACCCCTGAACTTCAACAAAGCCACTGGGAACAAACAACTTTTGGGCAGCTTCAGATCAATCCTGGACCAGCAACACCCAGACCAGAGAGCCACCAGTGTGCCATGCCCTCTGATGGTGGGAGGTAAAGGAAAGTAACCTCTGACAGACCCATCAGCCAGATGCAATTTTACAATTCCCATCTTTACCAGCTCCATCAGTGGCAGGCTCTCCATTTTTGCCAGGAACATTTATCACAGCAATTCCTTCCAGCTGCCCAACTCCTGCCACACAGACCTTCAGAAATCTGACAAAGGATGGATGTTCTTTGCTGCGACACAAATTTCAAAAAGTAACACTGATGAGGGGTTACAACATGGGACAAGGACTTCCCTTTTCCCTCCTTCACAACCCCCTAACATTTTCATAGTTGGGATCAGGAGAGTCAGCTGTCTCTCTCCTGACTACAAAGTCTCTGAGACACCAATAAAGACAAAAACCACTCCAAACCACAAATGCAGGAACCAAATGAGCAAAGCAAGACAATCAAACACTACAATCCCAGCTGACCTTGCAGTAATAGGATCACACCAAGATTAGTCCATGTCATAGATTAAGCCCACTGAAGTAAAGTAATCTTTTTGCAGTCAGCTAAGACTGTATGTTTACTCACTAAGCTGGGAAAAACTCAGGAGTGTAAAATGTGTGTTGGCTGGAACAGACAATCTAGAATGCAGCTCCACGTGTGTTTAGCACAATCATTGCTGCAACACTGACTTTAAGGTGCCTTCAGAAAGGAAAAGCTCTTTAAACAGGTTTTTAAACTATAATGTTTTACTTTCATAAGTAAAAGCTTAGACTCTATCATTCACATTTTGAGAGCCAACTTTTTGTCTGAGCAAAGCAGTGCAGGGAGATCCCAGAAGAGACACCCTGCACATCCTTGCAGGCAGCACTGTGAGCACAGCTCGCCACAGTTTGGGGTTTGGGATTTGTTTCCTGCTGAGCACCAAGGAACCACGACTTATCCACCCAGTAGAGGAATGGCATTTTCCCAGGAATTAAGGTAAAGCTGGAGGCATTTTCTTCCTCACAGAAAGCCCCCTTCTGGTGCATAAATCACATTTCTCTAGAAAACGAGTTTCAGAGTCTGCACAGGAACTACCCACGTTTTCACCTCAGTCCAGTCATTTTTACAGACTTCTCTCCTTCACCTCTCTTAATTAAAATGTATTAGGGGTCTCTAGTTAGAATTTTCATAAAAGTATCAATGTACGACTGAAAGAAGGGAACTGGGGTAATTACACAGAAATAAACCCTGTTTTGGCAGGGTTTCCTCACATTCCTTTATTTTTTTACCTGTGGACACAATCACAGCTCAGTGTCCCCTGATAACAGGGGGCCAAAAGTTGTACCAGGTAACCCAGATGCTGAGCTGCCATCAGACACTGTTTTACTGAAGGATCAATGTAAGTGCCACCAACACCAGGCTGTGCAAATCTCTGGAGAAGCAGCAGAACAGCAATGTCCCTGCCTGCATGGCAGAGTGCCACGTGTCACCCTCACACTCTGCCACTGCTGCTGGACTTACCAAGCTGCCCCAACAAATACTTCAAATTAACACATCCACTTAGTTTCAAACATACATACACGTATATCCAGTCAATATGTACCTACTTATTAGTGCACCCAAAGTAGCTTTCTCCACGTGTCCTAAAAAAATTTCATCTTCATGTGATCCAGAACAACAGAATTACAATGAAATTAAGGCTTCATTAAATATTTTATAAGTAGGTACTGTCTTGAGAGAAAATTTGTAAATAGTGAAATCCAAGACTAGTTTGGCAGAAGATGGAGAAAACTTCTTGACTATGAAAACAAATTCTAGTTCATCAAGCAGTGCTCTTTTGTGCTGTGCAATAGAACATTTCAGATTTTTTTTTTCCCCCTTAGCAATTACTACAGCTTTTGGGGCCCAATCCATACAGGTGTTAAATTCCCCATATAAAATTTACCATAGTTCAGAAACAAAAGCATTGCATATTTTAGGACTTAGGGACAGTTAAGCATAGATTGGCTTTTTGCCAGCCCTCAGCAGTAGGCTGAATTCCATCTTTAATGAAGTTGATATGAACTCGGTTTTTCCAGGATCTGTAAGTTTGGGCCTACTGTTAAATTGGAAAACAGTTATTATATTGTTTTACTGCAGTCATCACACATTTGAATCAGAATTTTGACATTTGTTTTTGGAGGATAAGCAGATTAAACAGAACTCAATGAACACTGAAGACCTACTTTACCAGGACACATCCAGTTGTAACTGTGAATGAAAAGATGCTCCAAACTGAACAAGGAAGAACCATGATAAGGCAACTTGAACCACTGACATTTTTAAGATGAAAACATGGCCTCAACTTGATGCAAAAGGTTTTCAATTACTTGTGATGGCAAGTAGTTTCAAGCAAGTCTGACAACTGGCTTGAATGGAGACAAGACTGAAACAATAACTGTAGCTTTGAATACACACATACACAATTAGTCCTGATGATTATATTCCTGACTGACTCCATTTGCAGACACTTTCCTTGAAAATGCATTACTCTTGCTTAGCTTAACCATATTTTATCCAAGTTGCCCTTGCAAGATGGATTCTTGGAAGAACTATGTTTGCCCACAACTTACATTTGAACTTTTAATTTCCAAACTTGTGTGGGCCAATGAAAGGGTGAAGACACGTTGGCATCACTCAACTTGATATTACTAGTAAAAAACTGTACAAGCAAGATTTCTGCAGCAAAATTAGCAAGAAATTTCAAGTGGAAAGGTGCTCTGACCCCCCTGAAACTGGCAGCTAGGGCTGCAAAAAGAGTGTCTGAGCTGTAGTTTATATTTATGACAGACATGGTTGTATGAATACCCAGCAAAAGAGTGAGTCCTCATAAACGAGGAGGTTTTATTGCTGCCACAGAGCTCTTCAGAGATGCCACATCCACAGTCACTTCCCAGCTGCTCTGCACTGAATCCCTGCAAAACTCCCAGCTCTCATTCCAGGAACAGTGAGGGCCAGGCAATTCTGAACCTCTGCCACTCAGGGCCCAGCTGATGAGCAAGTCCATGCCAAGCTCCATTTCAGCAGCCACATAATCAATGCACATATGGAGAATGCTACTCTATTTATCTAATTTACTTTTCTGTTATGTGTTCATTCTCAGTGGCCATAAGAGATCCCAGTGTGGTTGGCAAAGTGAGATGAACTGCAAATGTTCAGAGCTCTATCCCTTTGCTTCAGATCAAGGAGCACTGGAGAGAAAATCATGACAGTGAAAAAAAATAACACCAGTGAAACAAAATCAGTGAATTTGGAATCTTTGCCTTGCATCATGCTTACAGCATCAAGCATTTTTTATTCATCTATTTCTTCTACTGTTCTGTGTATCAGCAATGTTTTGCTCTCCAAGTATAATGAGTACTAAAACCCCTAAACTTCAACAGAGCATTTAACAAGTACATAACAAAACATGTATGTACCTCTGAACTTTCTCCTCGAGAACCCATCACACAGCTAAAAATCTACTTTCATTATTCATTTTGAAGAAAAAGAAACCCTCTCTTCCATTAAATACAAGATAGAGAATGTCTTGATATACAAAAATAATACTGTATTAAAAAAAAAGTACTCAGATTTAAACTCCTTAGGATAAAGGAGTATTAGAAGACACTCTGGAAGAGATAACCACCTAGTGGGAGAAAAACCCAAGCAGCTTTCATTATCATGAAGGCCTTTTTTAGCTTTCTGCTTTGCCAAAGAACTTTGACCCAAGCAAATGGCCACTAGAACAGTGGCAGAAAAGATAACCCCATTTATTTTCTCACCTGCACTCATTTATCTTGCTGGTTTCCTTAACGTAGAAAAATGAGAATCACCTACCTTGTCAGACTTGAAGAAAGCACCACATACTTGGGCTGTTATTTAGACACAGCAAGATAATGTTCAGTCTAAAATCAAAGTATTCCCCATAGCCTTCAGCATGCAGAGGTTCTTTTAGCTCTGGTAGAGGATGTGCAAACGTCCACTCAGGGTATTACTAAAGGCTAATTCCTAATTCCCTTGAGTAAGCCTGCTTGCTGCTATGGACTACTACAGGCTTTATTCCTATTAGAGACTTACTGGTTGCCAAAGGTGACAGCGCTGTGTCACAGATAATCATGAAAGTGATATGGGAAAGGGTTTCTGAAAGTTTAGCCTTGAGTAAAAACATCCAAATTTTAAGGCTGTTTAAGCCTAAGGACCAAGCAGGTATTTATGTTTCATTTTTGCAGTATTGGCTGATAGGCAAAAAGGTCACACACCCCTTCCACTCACAGGCTGAACTGCCACTGAAGAATCAATGAGAGCAGATGGGAACAGGCTGACACTGCTCCCCAGATGGCAGCAATTACGAGAAGGTCAAGCCATGGCAGAAAAAGCAGTGCTTCTATTCAGTGTTCAATTTTGGGTGCAGGCCATCTAATCTTTTCTAACCACGTAACTCAAGAGCCAAGGCTGGATACCAAGCAAGGGAACAAATCCCAGAGGGGTTAACACCTGTAACTCCACCCACAGCAGGAACATCAAACAATGTCTCCAGTCGGTACCATTGTTCTTGTTCCTGCTACTTTAGAAGAAACCAACACCTTGCAAGGCAGCAGTAACCAAAATGAGAGTCTCACAAACTACCTGGAAATGCCACTAAGGCCTCATCCAAGGCATATGTGAGCACAGGCATGAATTTAATGTCGTTCTGCACCACAACTGTAAGGGAAATCCTGCATTTTATGTAAATCTTCATAAAAACCCAAATAACACATTTTTGGTGCAGGCTGACTTCTCCCACTGTGGAGTACATTGCTTAAACAAATTATATTGTGACATTTAGCTTAGGTAAGACAATGCAATCTTTGCAGGACAGAATGCCAGATAAGAAGTTGCCTTGCAAATAAACCTTTCAGATTTTATTTGTAAGAAAAAAAGATTAATGTAATGGGCAGCTGTGTTTTCAAAGAGGTGACAAAAGAGCTATAGAAGTTCTCAGTGTCTATCAGTAGCCACTGAGTTCTTACCTAAAAGGCACAGAATAACATCCTCGTACAACTGAAATTACTCTGTGGCCTGCTACTTTTGAAATAATGCTTTAGTTTTTATAACAGGCAAACCATTTTAAATTAATCCACTTTATAATCATCTCATTTAGCTTTCACTTAACTCCCTTCAGAGTCCTATTTTGTGCACAGAAGCACATACCATAAAAGACAGCATTACACAGATTTGTACACTATTCTAAATATAACTGGCTTCAGTAGTTTTGTGTCTCCTAAAAACAACCAGAAAGGTTGCAATTAACGCGACCACAAACAAACCTTTAAATATTCCTTACATTTTCTGCATCCTGGAGGTGGTTGTTCCCACCTGGTTTCTCACAGTCCGATGACACACACTGAGTCCTTCTGGTTTGCTATTTTTCCCCCACTCCAGCGCGAGCAGCCAAGCTTCCCGCAGCGTTCCCAGCACAGGCTCCGGCAGAGGGCGTGAGCAAACCGCCGGCCAGCAAGGAAAGGCGGATCTGCAGAGGGCTCTGCACACCAGGCAGGTTTTCTTTCCACCGTCACAGTTTGCCAGGGGTATGAATAATCCTAATGAAGTATTTACCAGTCACAGATGTTACTAAATTGCATGGATCTATACTAAAGAGGATGCCGGAATGATTTTTGTCTTTTTTTAATATACCTTTTACACAGTTCTGTGTATCCACAAGCATTACCATGCACACTTGTAACCCTTCACTCAGTTCAGTGCTCAGTGTTCTGTAAGTGTTCTGCAGGCCCTGAGCCTGAAGAGCCCAGAGCTGCAGAGCCAGGGACACCAAACATTCTGCTGGCTCAGGAAGCCAAGGGCCCCTGGCAGGACAGATTCTGGAAAGTCGAGCTGAGCCCAGCCCAGCCCCAGCATTGGGCTCCCTTGTTGGATCTGGGATGTGTAAAGTCTATCATTTGTGTTATAGATTGTTATAGATTAAGGGGGTGTGTGCATTTGCCACGCTGTCACCTGGGTGAAGTGGATGCATCAAATGAGATCCTAATTAAAATACTGAGGTAAAGACCCCGACCCTCTTAACCGTGTCTGGCTTCATTTTCATAACACCAGGAAAAGGCATCAAAGGTGCTTCATCACCACAGTTTGCCAGGGGAATGAATAACCCTACATAAGTATTTACCAGTCCCAGATGTTTCTAAGCTGCAAAGACACGGATCTATATTCACCTAAAAGGAAGGTGAAGTGGCACATTTCAGAGAGGCCAGTCTGGCAGCAACTCCAAAAGACAGAAACAGGTCAGAACACATCTGGTTTGCACCCCAGAACAAGACTCAGGAAGGACATGAGGATTATGGGAGAGAGGAGGATCAATAACCTGAATTTCCAGAGGACCCCAAACCTTTTATTGCAGAATGAGACAAAGCTTCCAACAGGTTTGGACAGACAAAGATTCCAACACAATCCCTGTAAGTTTTAGTTCCTTGATTGCATCCTCAGCTACAGTGTTCCTACTCTTAGGATGCTGGATAATAGTGCAGTATGTGGCAAATGCAAGCGTAATTTCTAATCTGCTTTTCTTCAGAACTTTTAATAAACATCACAAACTCAAAAAAATTCTTGCAGGAACACTGAGTCTCTGAAAATTGGAGCTAGCATCAATTAAAAACACTATATTCTTTATGTATTAAAGTTGAGGCTGTGTAACAGGTTCAGCCAGACAACATATCCCTAAAATATGTATTTTCATCTTCCTATACTGAACTGACTATAGTGTATATATATATATATATAGTGTATATATTTATATACTACATATATAGTATGCTCTTCATACTATTAATTTCACTCCCTTTTAGATCAGTTGGGCCAGACAGTGACTGCCCAAGAGCAACAGTGAAGGCTGGAAGGTCGTGAGCAAGATGTGACCCACAAATTATACATTACTTGCCTCAAAAACTCTTAGGGCTAAAGGCAGATTCTAACATGTCCATTTATTTTTCACAGAAACAGACTCTTGGGGATAGTTTTCCAAATTAATTTTCTGGTAACGTAATGTTTTGAGAATTTTACTTTTAATGCAATCAAAATCCTACCAGCTGGTGAGGGAAATGCTGTACTCACTGAAATGAGAGTAATGCAATTACGATCAGTTGAGACAGTTTGTGGGTACTGATCTATTTGAACTACATGATGTTAGGCTGTCAGCAATGCAAAAGTAATTGATGCAGCAAAATCTAGACAATAAGTATTTAATAAAGCAGATAAAATTTAAGAACAAGCTACTGTTACAACAAAACTACATTTTACAGGACCAAAACAAGAGCTCTGGCTAAGAATCTACTGCCCCTCTAAGGGGCTCTGACACAAAGAAAACTGCTGAAGTCAGAGTAATACCATTAGCAGCATCTTGTTAGAAAATTAGACTTACAGCTGGTAATAAGAGAGCCTTAAAACTATTATTATTACATTAACTTCTGAAAAGTAGAGAGATTTATAGCTACCATAAAAGACAATTTACAGCTATTTTAAACAGTATCAAACCTATGCATTAATGTTAAACTACAACTAACCTGAAAAATACAATATTTTAACTGAGGCTTTGCTTTTAATTAGTTCAACTAAAGAAGCAACCAATCAAAAAAAAAAAAAAAGAAAAAGTAAAAAAGAGAATGAGATGAACATTCACTTTTGGGTTTGTTTAGTGTTCACAGACTCAGACTGCTTAGGATGCTGGGCAAAAAGGTAATTAAATAAATTAATATACCTAGGCCCTCAAAGCCCCAGAGCCAATTCCCAGCATGTTCTAGCTCCCACTGTGTCCTACCAACCTCCCCCAGCTATTTCTCCTCCTTACCAGAATGGCAGCAGGTGCTTCTTCGATTCCTAAGCCAGAGCCATCTCTGGGAGCAAACCCTGCTGACAACACCCACATGATCTCCCTCCCAAAACCCATGGCTGCCTCCTAGGCAGCCAGCCCACATACCAGCCCTCCAGCTCAGTGCTTTTGTTCTTAAACTTGATTAGAGGAGAAGAATTTTTAAGTCTGTGTCTTCCTCATCTGCTGTGAGCAGAACCAGGGAAGGCTCAGGGTGTTCCAAGCAGAAGGGAGGCAGAGCACGCTGTGTTCAAACACCTCCAGTGGGGCCCATGTCACAGCACAGTCTGGCACACACGCTGGCACAGAGCCACCAGCTTTTCTAACAGGGTCCAAGGAACAATCAGACCAGGGCAAATAAATGCTTTCCTTTGGGAAAGGGTCTTTGTAAGGGACAGTTTCCATTTGCCTATCCTTTCATGCTGCCAGCACGGTACAGAGGGAGAACGTGTGAAAGGAAAGATGATCTCACAGTCACTTTCAACTGTGTTGGAAATGGGGTGGGATGAGGATTCTGAGGTGTTTTGGGGGGGTCTGGGCAATAACTGATGCCTTCTTCATAAGTACTGAGTCAATTCCTTAACACTGAGCTTGAATAGGGTGGGCCCCTCCTGTGGTCAGGCAGCTTGGCCATCTCAAAAGGCTGGCACAGGAAACAGAGGCCACGGATTGTTTGCTCCTTTTCCTCCCTACAAGACCCCTCCCAGACACCATGTCACAGCTTTCCCTGCCACCCTGAGCACAAGCCCAGTGACACAGGTAAATCATGTATGGGATGTATGGTGTGATGCTTGTCCTCATCTCCTCATGACTGAGCTCAAAAGAAGCATAAACCAGAGAAGAAAAAACAGCTCTGCCTCCTCCACATTAATTAGCTTTCAAATCTCTGCAGTGTCTCTCTTTGGACAACTCCAGAGGTCTTGATCTATGTTAGGAACTGACTGAAGTTGTGAGGGAAAATTCTCACCTATTTACCCAAGGAAAAGGCACATGAGAAGAATGAAGTCAAGTAATGCACAATAAATTGGTGGCTTCTGAGCATCCCAGTGACAGTTCAGGTGCCAGAAGTCTGCCAGAGACAGTACCACAGGACACAATGTTGTAATCTATGTCAGACATGAGATATTCTCTATGCACTGAAAATCTCCCCAGCTGCTGAAGCTGTCTGGAATCACAGAAGCAGAAAAGGATAACTTCAGTAATGTTCTCCCTTGCTTGACTGTGGGTCTTGTGCTCTGCTTCTTAAGCTTATGCCACAGTATGGGCCAAAACTGACATTCTAAAAAACATGACTATCAATTAAAAGGTAAAGAGAATAGAGGAGGGAATCCCTCTGATGTTTTTTTAATAAAATGACACATTTTTTAACAGTGCTAAACAGAAGTTTCTGGAATAAAAATGTTACTGTTACTTGTACTAGAATTAGAAGAAGAGGAATAAAAGCATCCTCATTTGAAGTGGCTAGACTTCTTGTTTTATGAATTCAGCTACACAACTGACTAACTGACTACTTTAGTCACGAGCTGTGGCTGAAATGGGATAATTATGAATGCTGGCAGGCCCACTTCTATAGAGGAAAAAGACTTCTGCACCTTTTCGTGTACAGTTTGTAATCCAGCAATGAACAGACAGCTGTGTGCAAAGTCTGGTTCTCCTGATCTCACACTGATATCAGCTCCAAAACCAACATTTCCTTCAGTCAAATTCCTTGAACACAGGCCTACTTTCCATATTTGTATTCAGAACGAAAAAATTGGAACAAACATAAGAATACTGTACAGCAGGTGTTGTGCAGCTCAGGGTCTTTGTTCCTACTGGGATAGGTGGGGTTTTGTACTTTAATTGTGCTGTTTACGTGAGTCACCACCTCACCTCTTTCCTGGCTTGTACCACACCTATAGGCAAGTGGGGTTTGGACCATATGTGTAGTTAAAAGAAATTTGAAGAGTCCCTGCAGAGATACCAGGGTAGCTGGAGGTATTGCTAATCTTGATTTTGAATGACAAAATATAGGGAGGAAAACAGCTAACACTAACGAATCCCAGAAAAGCCAAATGAGGAACTAAACAAAAGTACTCCAGCTACTCAGAGTGTTGGCACTCCAGCAGTTATCTGATAGCCAAGGCAGAATAAATAATCAGCCAATTTTTTTTTTCATTAATCTCCTGGGAGGGGGAAACAGGAAGGGAATGTAAGTTGTCTTCGTGGAATGCTGTCAGATGAGAATTAAAATTCCAGTCTTCACTGAGGCCTCTGCTGGAATGTGCAAAACACTGGGTACATTCCCCTCATGCACATACACACTTTGTGTTTTGTTTTTCCATGGCACGCTGCTTTAAGGGCTCACAGCTGCATTCTTGCTTGGTTTCTCAGTAATCTGGGTACACAAACACAGTGACACACAGAGCTGCCCTCCTCACCCTGGTACCTTGGCTGAAATGGAAGCTGTTTCACCCAGGAGTGAGACACAGCTAGAAGTCCATGCTGGGACTTGGAGGAAGGTGATGTGTAGAGTCATGCTGAGGTTTAGTCTGCTGCCTCTGCCAAAAGCTTCTCAAACACACTACCAACAGCTTAGCAAATCTTCAGTGGTCAGCAGTGAGACTCAACAGCTCTGATTTCACTTTCAAACAGAGCTTGGCCCTAAACCACCCCTGTTAATATTAACCATCTATCACACTGCTGATTGCAGCTGCTACCCAAAGCACTTACCTTTCACAAACAATAGGATATTCTTTGCAGGGAGAGAAGAGGAGGAGAGGAGGGATGCAATTTTTCTTGCCATGGCAATTTCCCAGAAAATGTCGAACACCACTGACAACTCGTGCCTGTAGAGGGGAAAAACACATCCCTTCAGAAGAGGAGAGCTCATAACAAAATTATATATATGTTTTTCCTAATAACAAACAAAAAAAAACTATACAGGCCACTCATTGTAGGCATCTATTCAATAAATCATAATACCCCATCATAAAATAATGAAGTCAGATGCCAATTACTTAAGTCTTTTTACAGTCCTTTCCCACTCAAGTCAGAGGCAAACTTCTAAGACAAGTATAAATGAACACTTGGAGCTGCATTTGTTCCAGTATATTTTTTTTAATGGATGCCTCACGATGCATACTTTAAATAATAGCACTATATACCTTAATACCATTTGCTTTGCTGTAGATGTTTGAGATGTGCTACTCAGAAAATCCCACTAAATATTAACTGAACCTCTAGGAGCTTAAATAGCTTTGAAGAAATGCATTCCTGCATGAAATTCACCCTGTGCTGAGGCCAGAAGAGGATTTTGCCATCTCTGCTGAGAGCTAAGGTATACTGAGTCCTTGAGATGTTCTGAGCAATGAATCCCAACCTGATTATTCTCTTTGAAGTTGCACGTGCCATGCTCTCAATTAGTGCTAAAACTCAGATCACAGATACAACTTCTGTATGTGAGAGGAACAGAATAACTCACAGTACAGAGCCAGGTGTACATAACCAAATATTATGTTCCTGGAAGCCCCACGGTTCCAGAAGAGATTCCCCTTGCATGGGAACTTTCCAGAGACCTCAAGCAAGGTCCAGTTAGCAAGGGTTGGTGATGCAGTCCTACCCGTGTGCCTTATCACTCTTTGGAATGAGTCCTTAGTCACCAACTGCAGTTTCTGTTGGACTCACTTCTGGCAATTAGGCCAAGAGCTGAGTTTAAATTTTAATTCACAGGTAATAAACATTGCTTTTCTAAGAGGAGTTTAAGAACACTCCAAATTCCATACAAAAATCTCTATTTTCCAATGGCAGAAGAGCTTCTTGGTTTGGACAGAACGTTCAAGACAGCACTGTGCTCCACATGACTGTCACCAAACAACAGCAATCAATGAACTCCATAAGCACTGAAAAAGTCAATTTTCTGTGGACCCCACTGTGTCATAGCTCATGATACAGTCTCCCTGTCACAGAATTATTTGGTCTCTTACAGCCTACAATGCTATTTAGCTTTGCTTCAGACACTGCTTTGGTGTTAAAGCCAGACAAAGTTACCCAGGGAGATCTGCAGTACTCAGATAAACAGCAAGGTATCATTGGGTCTCTCCTGGATATGGGAATCTAGGCTAAAAATAATCTATCCTCTGCACAGCTATGGTTAAACTACTGTTGGAGAAGACCAGGAAGAGAAAATTCTTAGCATTCTGAGCATGTTTACTCTTTCTGAATAGAGGAATCAGAGTGGATTCCTTTCTGGAGGCCAAACTCCAGTCAGCCTAGGAAAATATAGGATTCCCCAGACTTAATACTGCCTAGTTAGCAGAACAGTGCCTGAGTCACAGACCTACCCATGTATTTGGAGAGTTAATATTTAACAGTTTTGACCTCATTTACCAGGACAGCCTGTGTTTCTCCAACCCATCAGGGAGAAAATCAACTTGCTTCATTGGAAGACATAGTGGAATGATGAACCTGCTGTGTTCACAGAATTTACCCAGGTTCCCTTTGGGTGTGTTTCCATCCAGACCTTAAAAAGAGAAGTCAGAAAGAGGATAAGCTTTAAATGTTAAAAAGAACATCTAGTCAGTTGTCCAAGACATGCCCACTAACAAAGGCAGTATGTTACTAAGTTACTGTAGACTGAGTAAAATCATATTATGTTTCCATCATCTTTTCCTTGTTAAATGACACAGTGATATTTACCATTCTTTACTGCACTATAATTTTTAAGGACTGTGTGTTATCTATAGAATTTTGAACACGTAGCCAGAGTGAACTAAACTTCACTCAAGAATGAAGGAAAATGTACATTTTTGACAGATAATTTGAAGTGCGTGTGGGCAAATAATTCTAGTCCACATATTCACTTCCATTAGATGTTTTGAGTTTTCTTCTTAAGGGTCTCAACAAAATTACTTGAACAAATATGACATTTAAAAATCCATTTGTTCACAAAACTGTCTAAATCTAATTGCAGTCTCAGATATACTAAAACAAACAAACAAAAAAAATCCCACAGTATGAAGACAACCTTTCCTAGCTTGTATAACCAGCTTTAAATAATTTTTAAAATATTCCATCTCTCTCTTGCCTATATAAAAAAGGTTAAATACTGACAGACACTGTTAAAATGTATCCATTCCTCCTGTGGCTCAAAACATATTTGAAAAGGCGTCTGACACAGATCTTTAGTTATCTCCTGAATGGGGATTAAAAGCACATACGGCCCATTTTACCATCAGCTGTGAACTTCTGACCCCTTATTGCTTTTTCCTAACTACAATATTCTCTTTCATTTGTTTTTTTCATTAGTTATTTTCAGCTGTGACTGAAAAACTTCTGCAGCCCCTAAAGCATCAGACTGAAAATTTCAAATGCAACACATTATAAAGGGCAATTATTTGCAGTGAAATATGCATCATTTGATCAACACAAATGAAATTATCAAATTACTATTACTCCCACCAAATTCAGTGGGACTACTTGACCAAGGACTTACCAGTATGACACAAAACCATTTGAGCAATGATGTCTTTGGATCACCTGTTATACAAGGAGCAGAACTAAGTGACATTTAAAGTATTTTTCATAGCACACAAAATAATAATCAGCCAAATAATCCAAAAGCAAAGATCATAAAATGAGTTGAAGAGCAAAAAGTGAGAGTTTAAGCTGCCAAAATAGCTGGAAGTGCCAGGAGATTGCTGTCCTTTGAAGAACTGTGATTTGGTTTACTGTATTTCCTCTAAGTTCACTGACAATTCTCTTAAGTGTTTTGGTGTGAAGGCAGCATGACATCAAGCCTGTACCTGAGTGATGATCCATGCAGAGCTGCCTGCACTGACAGCTCAGCCTCTGAGAGAAGCTTTGGCACCACAAATCCTCAGCAGCCCAAGTCGACCAAAGGCCAAACCTCCTGTCCAGCTGCCAAAATGTTCTGGCTGAGCAAAAAGTACTGCCCATGTCCCCTGCAGTGTGGCACCAACTGGCACCAGGGAGAAGCCCAAAAGAGGAATATGCTCAACACAGGAAGCAAAAGCCAAGGGAAAACAGAAGACTCCTCATCTTTTGAAGCCCCCAATAGTATGATTTTCAGCAGGGCTACATGAAAGAATATTACTGTTGCTCTGCTGAAGCCAAAGGCAGAGTGTGGGTGTGCAAAGAGCTGATGTCCAGCAGATCAATCAGGCCCTCAGGACAGGTATTCTTAATGACACATTAAACTGCACTAAGCATTTCACCTCTTTTTACATTCAAAAATATAATTTTGTATTTCAGCTTTACAACAGACAGACTGTGAACTCCACACCAAAATTCTCCATGCAACAAACTTCAGCAGGAAAATCCCCTCTGGCAACAAAGTGAGAGGACCAGTCTCAGTGCAGTGACTGCTAACACTCAGCAAAATAAAGGTCTGTGGATAGCCCTCATTTTTTTTGGTTCAGCTGTGCTCTATTTGTCACCTATTCAAAGAAAAGATGACACCCCAGTACACACAGTTTACAAACAAGGCTACCCTTGAATGATTCACTAATTTTGTTTGTCCATTTCAAAACACACAGGGCATTCAACCCTCTCACTTTTCATACAAGAGTGATCTTTTTACCTTGTCTCAACTGTTTTTGTGTGTGATTCTACCATGCACACAGACCTGTATTAATGGAGCCAGCATTTGCCTATGGTTGTTTAACATGTTGTGACAGAAGCCCACGCTCTAACCCGGTGAGAATTCACCAGTGGACACTTCTGAAGAATAACATGGTGCCACAGTCTCAAGAGGTTCATAAAGTATTTGTGGAGCAAATCAGCCCTCTAAAGAGCAAAGGGCAAAAGCATTACAAATGCACACTTGAGACTCCTGTTCTAATGCTGTGGTGTAAAGTGCTGAGGGCGTTCCTGCACTTAAGAGATTACTTTTGCTCTCTTCACCCCAGACACCCCCAAGTTAAACTCTCTCTGCCCCTGGCTGATTGTTGTATATTAAAGGAGGTGATAGCAAAGGGAATGGGAAGGAACACAACATTTGTCCTGAAAAGCAAGCGAATCCCCTGACACCCAGGAAACCCATAAAACGAATGTCTCAGACTCTCCCAGCCCACTCCAGCTCAGTGACTCACTCTCATTTGCTCTCACACGGCTTTGCTGGCAGAGGCACTAAAGCAATTGGCCTTATTTTCAGTGTCCGTCACACTCGGGCAGTTGCTGATCACAGAGATAACGCTCCTGCCAAAGGGCTGGGCAGCAGAGTGCACCCAATTGTGGGTAAAGGAGGAGGGAATCTGTTCCACAAAGTGCTAACAACCTGCTGTTTTCAGATGAAGACTCCCAGCCAAGATGCAAAACTGAAAGCATTAGATGTGGATACCTGCTCCCCCATCTCCACTACTACTGACAGAGACAGTGTTTCTGATTGGATTTATCCTTTGTTAAAAACAGTGGCAATATAGAAATAAGTTGGGGGAAGGGAAACTGCTGGCATACTCCAGTGGATTTAGAGTGAAATAATGTCATTTTTAAATGACTAACAGGAGTATTTATCACTGCATAGAAATAAAACGCAAATAGAAACTAAAGTTCCAAGCTGCATGCTAACTATTGAAGTAATTTTTGTAATGTGCAGCAACATACTGCAGTATTTATGAAGTTTAAAAAAAATAAATAAATAAAAAAGGAGATGCCCATTCACTTTGTCAACAGTGGGTTTTTTCTGGCTGGGTTCACACAGGATACTGAAGCAGATGGCTTTAATCCAGTATGGCAATTCCTATTTCTCATTCAGCAGAGCCTCTTTTTCTTTTTGATTACAGGGGATATACAAATACATTACACAGTTACACAGCCTCTACAGTGAGACAAAGGCTCTTCACTGGTTTTACAAAGTACGGTTTGTGTGTAGTAACGATATCCCTCTGTAAAAGGAAAGCATTCCATTCTTTCTCCACAGCTCAGAGCGTGGGTGGACTGCTCAGTGAACACACGTCAGCCTTTTCCTTGCATGTTTCCCATTGACCAGAAAGAAGGGGAAAATCCAGCCTTTGCACTTAGAACAGGTGGAGATTCCTGTGCCAAACCCACGGGAGAAAGGAACACGGGGGAAGGGAAGAAGAGCGTTCTCAGGGGACAAGGGGCAGGTCAGAAACCTTGGCTGCCCGGCCTGCAGAGCAGCGCTGCTGCCTCTCCCTGCCCTGCTCGGTGGAGCCGCACGAACCTCGGAGCTGCGCAGCGGGGAGGGGGGTCCTGCCTGTCCCCCATCCCCCGGGAACGCCGAGGCTGGGAGGGGGCTCGGGCACCTAAAATTCCGCAAGGTGGAGGATTTCTCCCGGGTGGAAAATACCATCCCCTAGGACTCGTGCTGCTCTTGGAGTGCTAAAGGTCTCCCACAAACTGACAGCAAGAACCTGGGCTGCTGAGCTTTCTTTCCCAGGGAAGAGGGCCATGGTTGGTGTGCAGGGAAAGGGACACCAACAGCGTTCCATCCCCGGCAAAGGGGAAAACACAGCGTTCCTGTCCCGGGAAAGGGACACAAACCTGAGAAAGGGGCACACACAGCGTTCCCCCGCAGGGAGAAGTGGCACACACAGCGTTCCATCCCCGGCAAAGGGGAAAACACAGCGTTCCTGTCCCGGGAAAGGGGCACACACAGCGTTCTCCCCCGGGAAAAGGACACAAACCTGTGAAAAGGGCACAAACAGTGTTCCATCCCCGGCAAAGGGGCACGCACAGCGTTCCCTCGCAGGGAAAGGGGCACGCACAGCGTTCTCCTCCGGGAAAGGGACACAGCCTTTGAAAAGGGCACACACAGCGTTCCTGCCCCGGGAAAGGGGCACACACTGTTCACCCCCCCCGGGGAAGGGGCACACACAGCGTTCCCCGCGGGGGAAAGGGGCACACACAGCGTTCCCCGCAGGGAAAGGGGCACACACTGTTCACCCCCCTGGGTA
>JAHLSL010000053.1:4857023-4873702 GCA_025920805.1 Petroica traversi | reverse complement strand
TGCTGACTACTCTCCTTCCTACTTACTCAAGCCCAACCATGTGTAGAAGCCAAAATGAGAACAGAATCAACTCCATGTTGAGCTGGAAATCTGTCTCTTGCATCAGGAGTGCTTGGCTATGTTACAACTATTTCTAATATTCTGAGAAATTAACTTAATCACAACAGCAATAAAACTCACATTCTAATTTTTCTGTAGTAATTATGCTACCTTTTACTCCATTTTCTTGCTGCTATCACCGTGCTTGATGGAAATCTCAACTTGCCTGTTTTGACACATCTGAAGGGAGCAGACCCAATTCTATACCAACAGCTGCTTTTCTGAATCTCTGCCTCCTTGGCCACACAGAGATTCATACATATTCTCACTTTTTATGGGTTTGGGATTATTTCTCACATTGAAATTTGCTTGCAGGAAGAAAAGAAATAATCATATATACAGTTAAATCATGCTGCCCTTTGTGTTTTACATCATGCAGTTACAATAAGGATTCACACAGATACACAACTGCTACTGTAATTATTGCTATCTCAGGCCTTTTAAGTATTTAGCTGACCAGCTATACTGCAAGATGACAGAATCACAGGAGATTTACCAATACCATGATTTTTCTACAGACCAAACTCTCCACCCATCAAGTATTAAAGCACACTTCAGAACTACAGAGGCAAACACCATGTTCTACCCCCTACCCCTACTTACCAGAATACTATTAAGGCAGACAATATATTTTGGTAAGCTTATTTACTGCATGTGATTTTCTGGCAAGTTATGGTATATTTAGTCAACCAGAACTGGAACAAAAACCTTTTATTTTCTAGTTTTCTATGCCACACAGCCATATACACCTGAGCTGGAATGCTCTGTTTTCAGTTTTGGAATGAATCTGTATCTTTGCACCAATGCAAAGTGAAACTCCACGGGCAGGGGATGATGGAAGTACAGGAGCTAATTTATTTAGGCATCTACAAACAAAAAGAGAATTATCGTGGGGTCTCTCTGGATTAATGCATGTGTAATTTGAAAGTCTCCAAAACCGTGGTTTTTCTTGTAAAAAACCAGCTTGTTCTGGCCAACATTCTTTAAGAGGTCTTTGCCAAGTTATGAACAATGCTTCCTCAAAACAGAGTACTGTGCAAAGCATGTAAACATATGCCATAAAGGCTATGCTGTTTTTCTTTCCAGCCACAGATCACTCTTGTTTTCATAAAGATGTTTCATGAGGAACATCTAATTCAACTAATAGGATTCTTTTGGTTTTGAAATTACATACGTACTTTTCAGAGGCATCACAAAAGTTTAATCTCCAGCATGCTGAAAATAATGCACTGTAGTTCCCAGAATGGGAATTTATATGGAGTTAAATTACATATGCAGGGTGAGCCCAATAGCAAACAGACAGACTGCTGAGAAGGAAGTCTCAATCAAGACAAAAACCAAAACAACCTACTCAGCCCAAACAAATTCAGAGATAAACTAACCTTCCTACTTTAGGTCAACACGGTATTTTGATTACTAAACGTATTTAGTCACGTGTATGAACACGTAATGGTAACAGAAAGAGAGGGGGAAAGTCTTTAAAGAGGAGGAAGACAAAAGACAAAATAACAAGCCAGAGAGGTGATATGATTGGCAAAAAGCATTCAGAATTTCAGAATAGGAATATTTATAACGTACAGACAATAACAAAGTTAATAGGAACAGTGGAAGAAAACTCTGAATGGGAGGTCAACAGGAAAAAAGAACTGAAAAAGCTGAGGCAATTTAATGAAAAAAAAAAGATGTGTGTATATCATATATATAAATAAATGAGCTGCATGAGCTATTTGGAGTCTGTTAAATTGATAGGAAATGACACTGAACTAGAATTTAATTCCTTATAGTATTAAGGACTGTGCACAATATTCTTTGTTCTTCAGCTCTTAGGAATCTATAAGCAGCAGCTTGTACTGCAGTAACACCAAACTCAGAAGTCTCTCTGCCTAAGAGGGCTCAGTTCTCAGGTGGTGGTGTGACCCTGCAGTTGTAGGTGAGGATGTGATGAAAAACCCAACATTTGGCAGAATGTTCTTCAGTTTTAGACTGTGCAGTTTTGCATAAGCTAAGCACTGGCTGTGCAGACCACCTCAGGACCAGCTGGAAGCCGTGAAAATCTTGTACTTGATTTAGCAGCCTCCAACTCAGCATCCAAAAGGACTGTGAAGTTTTGAAACAGTTGAGATTAATGGCTTGCCAAAGGCCACACAGGAGATCTGGCATCTTACTGGCTTTGCTCAGAAAAGCAAACATGGCAGGTATGAACTTCACTGGGACTTCATTATTTCAATGGCACATTTCCTACATTCAAGTAATGTTAACTGATAGGATGTGTCTATGAGTAAATTTACATGCTTTCAAAAATGTTCCTTAAGAAGGCAATAGGTTTTCAGACCATTCTGAAAACCTAACATGTAAGACACTATGAGGTCTGAAAATTTAACTTCTTTGAAAATTTTGAAAATTCAACTTCTGCATTTTCAGATCAAAGCAGCCTGTTAGTCTTCCAAGGTTAAGGCAATTTATAATGGAAATTGAATATCTACAACTAGAATTGCAATGGCTTTCACCCAGTGCAGGAGGGTTGGCTTATCTTTCCTGAACTGCACCAAAGCAGAGTCTGCAGTGAGGATGGGCACAACTCAACCTCCAGCAGCTCCCACCTGGAACACTTACCCTCATGGAAGTAGCTGGGAAAAACAACTTACAAAGAAACATCTGACTATATTAATAAGCTAATTAATACACTGTCTGGCTAAATAGGCATGGGCTAGGAAGGAATTGCTGTTTGCAACACAGGAAATCCCACATCAACATAATTCATACTTGTGCCCCAAAACTTAATCCCAAAGAAAAGCAAAATGTCACTTGTGAACACTCAGAAGACATCTTTGCCATGAATGCTAATTTCCAGCTCTCAAAGATGAGATATGTCAATAGTATTATGCATAGCAGAGGTTAAGCCACTAGAGAGCTATCTAGTTGCTAAATTTAAAATAGAATTGGATTGTTTTAAATGCAACTTTTTGTTCCCAGTCTTGTTCCTCCAAAGTCTGAATTAAGACTTATTAAATACTTCTCCAGCCTTGCTTGGGACTTTGGACAAAGTGAATGAAGGAGAAATAGAAGGTGACACAAGTTCAAGCAATTTAGGCAACACAAGCAGAAGGTAACACGAGTTCATAGGAATCCCTTGGGGATCTGTAGCACAAAATACATTTAAGAGCTCCAAGGCTTGAATATTATTTACTTTTGCCCAGCAGAGGGACATTTGCACAGATTGATACTGCTGAGAGAAAAGAATTCCCATAACAAGTCCAAACCAGTACGTGTCCTATTAGGAAAACATTTCAGAGTTGTGGGTAAACCCTGAATCATAGGCATTAAACTACGTATTTTGCTGAGGCATTAGTCCAGGCAGAGAGATCAGACAGACACAGTATGACACCCTTACTAAGTATTTCTTCATCAGTTCATATTACAGCTGCTGACAAACAAATGCATAATACCTAATCAGGGTTTCTACATGTCATTTGCCATGGAACCCTTGGAGGAGTATGTAGATTAACCAGTATTTTTTTTTTTTTGTAATATGCAATTTCTTTCCCACAAGCTCCATATCCCACAGGGGTTAAATGGTACAGTACAGAGTTAAAATAGATGCAGGAAAGAACATAAGACTTAAAAATAGATGAGGAATCCAGGAGGCAAAGACAAGGGCTGCAACAAGCGTATGAGGGTCTTTGAAAAAAAAATAAATCTTCAAATCATTTGCCTCATGTAAGCCAATGCTGTTTGACTGAGGCAGCACTCCATGCAGAGAGAGCAAACTTGGATTTGATCATGAAGTGAATGAAAAACCAGTGTAGTGGGAGACAGTGACAGACACACAAACATTTCACTGTTTATGTTGAGTGCAGAGTCTGGTGGCCCTTGAAAGAGAGATTGGCTTCAAGTCTGCCTTTATGCAAGCAAGTCTGATAGCTTTTACATGAAAGTATTAAAACAAGACCTGCTTTTGTTCTGCAGGGACGTGCCAAAAACCCCACCCACTCACCCCCAGCCTTGCGTTTTTAACGAAATGCAAGGCCGGAAGAAGCCTCACTGGGTTGAAACCATGAAAGTGAATAATTCACAAATCTTTAGCCTTAATGCAGCAGACTGCTTCAAGCAGTACAGTGCATGCTTAGACACAAAGATTAACTACATAGCTGATTCTGTACACATTTTACAGTGACATTCTTGAGGCTCTTTAACCTACAAGTAACTGAACTTAAAAAACCAGCAGTGTAACCAGTAGGTACCGTAGCAGCAGTTCCTCAAACACCTATTAGCATGTGTTGACAGCTCTGAAAGGAAGGCTGTTGAGCAGTTATGCTGGGAAATAAACATTGCCTAACCCCGAAGAGTAACCACAAGAACAGAAAAACAAGTGTTGCTGCAGTTGGTGTCTGCCTCCCACAGCACTGATCCCTGCCTACTGAAATAAAGACTGAAAGTTACCTGAGGATCTGGCTGATATTTAAATAACTTTCTTATATCTGTATAAAATCCGCAGTTCAAAAGTCTGGTAACCACTTCCAGCTCATTACTCTCCATCCCTCCAGAAAGTCTGGCTACTAGAAAAACAAAATATGCTGTCTCTCAAAACCTTTCTACTAGGTGTATTTACAAGCAATATGGGTATGATCTTAGAATCAAGCAGAAATAACATCTTATTCTAATATTTGGATTCATGAGCCTGGTAGACACAAACATGTGGACCAAAAAGGACAGCACCTAGAACCTATTTGGAAAATTCTGATGAAGATAATGGAATTTTGAAACACTTTCTCAGAGGAAACCACCACATCTTACACTAGTTAGCATCCTTTACTATCATGATGTAATTCTGGAGGATAAATGGTTTGGCTTGAGAGGAATAGAAATCAACAGAATCTCTTTGTCTTGGTTATTTTTCAAGGGTTGGGATAGTTTGTCTTGTCACTTTGAATGTGCTGAATATCCTTGAGAGTTACCCTCTATGCTAATTGTTCCTCTTCTGTCTCTGACCCACAGGCCTGGGGTTTGCACGAGCTTGCTGCAAAGGTGCACTTCTGCAAATACTTAGTCAGACCTAAATTAAATAGAATTATGGCAGAAGGGCAAGAGAGGTGTTAAAAAGAAATTGGAGAATTAAAGAAAGGTGACACGGTGAGCTTGCCCTAGCAGGAAACAAGAGAGATGAGATTCTTCTAGCAGTTTCCCCACTGAATGCAAAACTGTAGGATATCCTAATTCTTAGTATTGCATAAACTATTCACAGGAAATATTCCTACAAGGTAAATGCAGTCTTCACTTAAGCAAAATTTACAGTCAAGTTTTCACAGCCTTCCCTCTCTTGTTTATCAGAGCACCTTTATTTACTACATGTAACATCCTAATTAAGAGTGTGGTCTTTTATTGCTCAAATCCTCTCCCAGACATCCTCCACAGGCTGTGCCATTTACTCACTACAGTGCACGGCATCTCTGGAAATGTGCAGGAGCAGTGTGCGTGCAGAACACAATGGGCACTTTGTACAGCAGAGTTAATCCTCTGAGTTACAAGCACTGAGCTCCAGGGTTGGGAAAGGCCCCCTTGGAACCCTGTATCCTTGCCCCATGGTTCACTCAGATGAGGAATGCTTTTTGTAATTTTAATTATGTCATTCAGTGCTTACATAAAGTCCTACTAGTAATCTCGACAAAAGATGGTGCATAGTCCATAACATATAAGATGTATCTCCTGAAGACAGCTTTGAGAAATTCAGAGAAGGTTTTCCAAACTTAGGATAGTGTTTGGGCAAAGCATTTCAAAGTGACTCTTTGCTGCTGCTATTGTCTTTTACATACTTAGCCTTCTCCTCCTCCTCCTGCCCCTTCATTTCCTTGTGTTATCTCCCTATTTGAATTTATTTGCCTTAGTTTTCCTTATTAAACATTTCTGTTCTCTGGATGCTCTCTATTTGAGCTGTACCCGTGCAGGGCAGTGCCACCAGCTCTACTCCCTGCTTTTGTGAGAAACTCTAAGGTCCTACTTCAGAAAAACATTGTTGATTTTGGTGGATCTTCAGGACAAAATTAGGGAGCCCTTACTGAATACAGCTCTTTCCAAACCAGGGACACTGGCTGGAGCACATCTTCAAGGAAAAAAGCCAGAGCTGAGAAGGAAAAAGGCCTCACTGGCAGCAGGCAGAAGAGCTGGAAAGCAGAACTCAGTTAAGGTGAGCACCTGGTGGACTCCTTCCTGCCCAAGGGAAAGCACAACTCGCCTGTCCTTTCACTAAGGGTCAGCTGCTGTTAACTGCTTCATCATGTTTGTGGCTTCCTCATCTGCAGGTTTTTCATCTGGGGAATCCCCCAGCCCAAAGAAAAGCTGCTGTTCAGAGATGAGCAAGAGAGATAACGCTGTGTTTGTGCAGCTACTTTGAAATACAGAAAGGCATCTTCACTTCTATGGGCTCTGTGAGCTCCAGCTAGAGGGTGTGTGCTCTGACTCACAGTACTGTAATGAACATATTTTCACCCAAACAACGGCATCAAGCGCATTATTTAATATTTTCACCATATAATCAGTAAGCATTTCCATATGTTATTAAATATCGTCACATTCCAATCTGAACTGCCTATATGGGATTATTTCTGAAAGGTAATGCAAGTCACAACACTGAAACACAAAGAATGAAAATAAAATTTGCCTTACTTATTAAATGAAGATTAATAATTTACTAACAGTAAATTGACATGCTGTCGTGGCGCTGCACTAATTACTGCAACAACTAATTATGCCTGCATCCTTATTTTGTCTGTACAAGATTTCTATTGCAAGCCTCAGCCTTCATAGTACAGCTGAAAAACTAGGCAGTTATGGGAGGACACAAACACATCGAAGTGACTGAATGAGATTATATAATAATGTTATTTCTCTTACTCTGAGACACAGCATGGCAGTTCTGCACTACGGAATAAATACACTGCTATCAGAAAGCCCCAGCTGATTCCCCAAAAATCATCCCACTCGCTGAAGACGTTTATTATGAATTTTTTAATATCTAGGTTTCTTGGAAAATGCATGACATCATGTCCCTCACTCACTGTGCTTTGTTCAGCACTTCTGCTATGCAAAATCATCAAAACTGTTAAACAGTCAGCCCTACCCCGTGGCGTTTTGCTGTCACCACTGTGGGACAAGCAGGCCCTTGTTCTGGGCTGTTGTTGACCACAGTCATGGTTCAGATGAGCCCTGATGTGCTCAGCTGGACAGAAGAGCACTGGCAGCTGTGGGGCAAACACACACAATAGCCAGCACCTGCCATGCACAGCACTCACAAGCCTCATTCACAGCATTAGGCTGTCCCCTGATAGATAAGGAGGCCACTAAAGACAGAGTAACTACACTGGAGAGAACACTGCAAATTAGACAAGCAACTGTTGCATTGTCTGGGTGTTATTAGTGAACACCAGAAATGAAATGTTACTGGGGGAAATCTCCTGTTCCTCACACGTAGAGAAGCTGTGGCTTCTGCTGCAGGTGTTCAGCAGGGGGAAGACAAGAGAGGGTTTGAGAAGAGCTACTCGCAGATTGCACCAAAAAGCTAAGGTGATACTGTTATACAGACCACTAAACCTTTCATTCCTTCCAGCTCCAGCAGGGATCCTAAGTTCATTGTCCACTTGAAGTACACAGGTAAGGCTTTGTCCCAAATCCAAATGACTACCAGCATGTTATGCACTCTGCTGAATGTCACTGAACTCATCTTCTTACTGAACATGGTTTGGTTTTTTTGTTTTTTTTTTTTTAATTACACAAACCACCAAAAAGGATATGAATCTTCTCAGGCAGGTAATGAATATTCCCACTATAGAATGCATTGAACCACCTAACTGCACAGAACACAAGCCCATTGCCTAGCAGACCTAGCCAGACCACATTTCCCACTACATTTTTATTTTGAAAACAGCTGAATGCACAAAACAAAAGCCAGTTTCATTCCCCAAGTAAGTAATCTGGGCTAAGAGTAAATCAACCAATGCACTTGGAAAACTATCAGTCTGTATTCTAAACATTCCAGTTAGTGCTATTTGAGCCCTTCTGTCTTTGTTTTCCTTGAATCTGAGTGAATGCATTTGATTCTGGTGAATGATAAGTCCTCTGAAGAGCTAACTAAGTCCACATTTATTTTTTCAACATTTACTCAAAGTAAATTCTGGATTACATAATTACTCTGAAGCAATAAAAAAAGATACCTTGGAAATCCACGTTGCCAGTGCTTTCCTATGGCAGTTATATTCAGGAAATGGAACTACTGCATGAATTGGGAAACCAATAAAACAAATAGGAAATTTTCAGTCACCTGTCTGCAAACCATCTGCATTCCTAGAATTCCCCAGGAATGTGTGAATAGTGCTAAACAGCAAGTTTGTGATAAATCCACAGGCAGCTCAACAATAAGCAAATAGCTCTGTAGGCAGATGAATTGAAGAAAAACCATTTCTTAGGCTAATCAGCATGGGATAACTTATGCCCCAAAAGGGGAAAATTCTGCTACAGCTTCCCATCACAGACAGGGACCTGTCCTCTAGCCACTTATATCTTTGCAGAGGAGATCTATGACATTACTTCTTTTTATCACTTGAACTCACAGAACAAGGTGAAAATGTATTAACTGGAAAACCGACATGCAATTGAGTACACCTGGCTTCCATAACAAAAACCCCACAACCAACAAACCTACTAAGAGGAAGCAGGACCATGCAAAGGAAACTCCAGAAATTTGGCTCTGGATTTTTATATTTTTCCTTGAGCAAAATTTATGTGGTGACTGCACTGGTTCCTCTGTAGTCTAATGAGGTCCAGATTTTCTTTCCTTTAATTCAAAAATATGTGCTTGAATCGCTGATGCTAAGTCTGAAGTGTTACAGGCCAGGTACCTTTCATTTCATTTGTATAAAAAACCAGGATTGTACACTGAGGACTCTGAAGATTTACAAAAACTACAGTAACAATCTCACCAGTCATTTAAGGAACAAGAGGAAGAAGTTTAAGGGCTCACCTTTACTGTACAAAGCCATTTGCACCAAGAAGCTATTTGGTAAATCTGACTTTGCAGAAAGATGGCCCATTTTCCTCCTCAAACATGGGATGATCAGCTTGAATGACAAATGCTGGAAATTTAGGATAACTCCTAGGGAAAACCATTACAGTGAAAAATCACCCCTGACCCTGAAAAGTCCAATTTAAGTCTGAGCTACTGAGACAATTACTGATATGGTAAGCCTTTCCTGAAGGACACTAGGTGATTTCAGATATCTACAGTGTGTGGATCAGTGTGCAAGTCATAGAATCACAGAATCATCTAGGCTGAAAAAGACCCTCAAGACCATCCAGTCCAATCTTTAACCCAGCACTACCAAGCCCACCATTTAATCATGTTCCTAAGTGCCACATCAACACATCTTTTCAATTCCTCTGGAGGTGGTGACCTAACCACTTCCCTGGGCAGCCTGTTTCAATGTCTAACAACCCTTTCAGTGAAGAAATTTTTCCTAATATCCAGTCTGAACCTGCCCTAGTGGAACTTGAGGCCATTTCCTCTTGTCCTTCTGCTTGTTATTTGGGAGGCTGACCCTGGCTACACCCTCCTTTCAGGGAGTTGTGGAGGGCAAGAGCCTCCTTCCCAGGTGGGAAACTCAACTCCCCCAGCTCCCTCCAACTGCTCCTCATCAGACTTGTGCTCCAGACCCTTCCCCAGCTCTGCTGCCCTTCTCTGGACTCACTCCAGCACCTCAATGTCCTTCTTGTAGCAAGAGGCCAAACACTGTGTGGTGTTTTGTGAGGTGCAGCAGTGCAGCCTCACCAGTGCTGGGTGAAGGGCACTGTACTCAGGTAATGCGTTCTGGGAAAGAAACATTTCCAGAGCTCAAAAGGAATTAGTCTCATATAGCTCAGTGTAGCACATAGGAACAAGTTCTGCTTCAGAACAAGTTTCCAGGTAATAAACTAAATTACTCTTAGCTTAAAAGGAAGAAACCACAGCCAGAATTTACAAAATGGATGTTGAAGGTCCCCAAAACTGCACTAAAGGAGCCCAGTTTCCAAAATATCTTTGAGCCCAGTGCTCTCATAAATGGAGAGCAATGATATGGCTTTGCAGGGACATTCTGGATGATGGGGAAACTTGTGGGCCAGCTCCCAGAGGGCCAGCTGGTATAGCTCATGCTTCTGTCTCATATGACATGCCCAGCTTTCCCCCTTTGCCTGGCTTTCCTGGAAATATCTCTAAGTTTCTGCACTTAGTCATTTGATCATTTCAGTACTTCACTCTACAAACTGAGCCTCTTCTGTAGTTTGATGACACATTTCTGCAACTGTCCTCTGCTACAGAGATATAATCTATCTTCTGCCTCAGGAACTGACTCAGGAGAGAACATAATGTCATGGTAAATGATGTCACTGTCACCTAGTGCTCCTGAAAAAAACCCCAGAGAGAACCCTCTGAAGTCTGTCTGCATATGACACATAGCATCTAAATTGCATGTCTAGCACTTAATCCATTGATTGGCATAAACTATGCCAGAAAAAACCTGTGTCAGCAAAACCTGTGCCCTGTGCCTGAGCATTTCTGAAAATGCAAGGATCAGATTCTCAGCCAAAACACAAAGGGGTTCTGGTTCTCATTCTACAAGAAAGTTGCTTGGTTGGACTTCAGAGTGTCCTTATGTTATTTCATATTACCTTCCCACATGGATTAAGTTTGGGCATCTATGAATTATGATGGGGTAACTCATCCTATCTCCACCAAAGTATCTAGATTTTAGGCATCTGTAGGGCTCACACTCAGGTGTCAGGGTTATTGTAAAGATGAAGCCATAACACTGTCATGAAAGTGAAAGATGCCAGCAGGGCCAGAAGCAGGTCTTGTGCTGATAGTGGATCTAGTGCAAACATGGGCAGTAAACAAGAAGAGAAGAGCAAATCACTGCTTCATAAACAGTTTCTGGTCATAAGAAAACACACAAACACTGCATTTAAGAGACTACATGTGTTAAATACATAGGAGACAACGAATCACAGAGTTTACGGAAATAAGGCAGTGAAGCAGTGTGTGTTCACAGATGAGAAAGGCTGGCTTAGCTTCTCAGGCCCTGTTTCTGGGAGCAGGATTATCTGCAGGCTAAATCTCCTTTGCAGAAGAGGCAATAAAAGTTCTTGGCTGCAGAAGAACTGAGAGTGGTTCCAAAAGAAAAAAAAATTAAAAAAAAATAAAATCATCAACTCAGGCAAATCTTCCATTGCTGCCAAAAAATCCACAGCAGAGGAGGAGACACCAAAAGCTGTAGGCTGGAACAGCTGAAACAGAGCACCAGGACACTGCCCAGGGGAGGCAGAACTAGGAAAAGGGAATGGTTTTCATAGAGAGGGCACAGCAGTAGGAAACTAAGTCCCACCAACAGGTGCTCCCTCACTCTCCCCACAGTGCAATGAGGGAGAGAAATGGAAGGGCAAAAGTCAGAAAACTTGTGTGTCAAGATAAAGTTTAATCAAGAGAGAGGGAAACAAAACAACACAAAACAAAAACACAGGACACAAAAGCAATCACTTAACACCAGCTACACCAATATTCAATCAGTTCCCAAGCAATGGCAACCCCTGGAAAATTCACCCCAGCCTCACTGCTTAGCATGATGTTGTGGAGTACAGAATATGCCTTTGGTCAGCTGGGGTCAGCTGTCCTGGCTGTGTCCCCTCCCAGCCTCCTGCCCACCCCCAGCCCCCTCACTGCAGGGGCAGAGAGAGAAATGAGAGAGCCTGGACACTGTGCAAGCTCTGCTCAGCAGTAGCTGCAACATCTGTGTGATATCAGCACTGTCTGGTGACAAATCCAAAGCACAGCACTGCACAGCTGCTTGAAGTAAATTAACCCCATCTCAGGCAAACCCAGTACAGGGACCCACTCACACCCAGTTGAGGCTGACTGAACCTTGTCAACAGCCATTATTGCATGTCCAGCCTCCAGCTGCACTCGAGTAATGGTTTCCAGAGTCCTGCTTGGAGTGCCTCATTCTCTTTAATGAATCAGTAAGAAACAGATTCACTTATTTCACACGAAACTCAGGGAGCTGACTTGCACAGCTTGCACAGAAGGCTGTGTGCATAGATGGACAGACCACACACCTGGGCTAGTGACCTAGATGCTTATCTTTGAGAGAGCTGCAGGCCATAGGCTTTATAATTCTGTCCCCTTTTATTCCCTTTTCTTTCCAGAGCCCCCCTTCAACCCATGAAACCACTACGGAAGACCACAGGAAAGCACCAGTACAGACAGACAGATTCTGGCAAAGCATAGGATTGTGGTTACAAGTACTGCAAGTACATAGGCAGAGGCACCTGTCATTTTCTGTTTCCTTTATCCCTTGTTTCTTCAGTTTTATTGGAAAAGGAACCATTCACATAGACAAAATAAAATGAAACTACATCTTTTCATCTTACAGGTGCTTTGTAGGAACTGAAACAGGGAGAGGGGCTACATGGCCTTTTCCTTTTCCTGTTCTCATAAGGAGCTTCCTGAGATGATATAAAATAATGTTACATCCCTAAAGTCCACAGAACTCCCGTGGTTAACACTTTTTGTATCTCCATCACTGGATCTAAAGCAGAAGTGTATGAAAAGAGAAAAAAATTACCGAGCAAACTCATGCAGGAAAAGTGCTGATGAAATATCTGCTGCTATAAAACTGCATGTTTAGATCTTATCATGGTCTTCAAAATAGTAAACTAATTTTTCTCAGATAAAATTCCTCATATCTCCCACTCATAAAATTCTTCCTTCAGATTGCCCAATTTTGCATGTTGCAATCTCACACTATTATTTGGTTTACAGCCACCTTTTAACTGGAATAACAGTTGTTATACCAGTTATAAAAAATGTTGTTATAGCTCAACTTTTTCTTTATTTTGGCCTTGCCATCAGTCTGGCATTTGTAGAAGGACTTTGTTCTATTCTGTTTAAAGTTCCTGTTAACAGAGTCCATAAAACTATTTTCATTTCACAAAGCATTTCAGAGTTTCTTATTCCTGTAAATTAAAACAATGAGCTATTTTGGGAAGGGCAAAACAGGGTGGATTCCACGTAAAATTATTCTGCTGCTATGTACTTGTAGCTAAACAAAACTCTAAATTATGTACTACGAAAACAAGAAATATTAAAAACCTCTGCCAAAAACCAGGCAGTTCTTGAGTGAATAAAAAAACAGTGCCGTAACAGAGGGAAAAACTCTCGGCTCAGACAAATGCCTGCAGGTAAGAATACATCAACAATATAATCAAATAAAGAAAATTAAATAAGGAGGTAGGATCTTTTTTTTTTTTGTAATCTCAGTTTCAAAATTCACCTCCTTTGGTGAGAACAAGTTCAGTATAAGATGTTCAACAGAGGTGCATTTGAGATTTGCTGTGTATTTACAGAAATCCACGTTTTCCGTTAATCAGAAAAATAAAATGCAATAAGTAACAATGAACGAATAGGCAGGAAAATAGATATAATTATAAGAAAGGGTTATAAATAGGCACACTGTTTTGTCTAATGATTTTCCATTAATTGTTTTTGTTCTACAGATCTAATGTAATGACTGAAATTCCTTGCAAAACAGACCTACCCCCTACCTCTGCTACTTGCAGGGAGGTTATTTGCTACTGTTAGCTCACACAGCCACATTTGAGATTTGCAATCCTGCATTAAAGCCAAAGCTGGTCCCACTGGGCAGCTGGAATTATGTCCATGTGACAAATACACACTACACAATCTGCTCCTGAACATGCAGCGATGGTGACTTTCATACTCACTGTGTGCAAGGCAAGACAATTCTTTTTTATATCCAGCGAACTATTAGAAAGTCAGCGGTGCATTTTTTTGTTCATAGTTAGGATTTAAAAGAGAGTAATACATGAACCCTAACTGGACTACATGAACATCTGTTGAATATCATTAACTTTTCTTTTGCATATAAAAGCCCTTCTATTAGAAGCTTCACAACATTGCTCTTTCCCAAATGAAGAGGGAAGCTCGCAGGGCTCCAAAGAAGGGGCAAGTTCTTTTCCAAGCAAACCTCCTCCCCTAAGGCACCCCTTGCCCTGAACCCCACCGTGCCACATTCCCAGCCCACTACTAACACAATATCTCAGTGTAAAACAGCAGAACGACGGGAGAGCCCATGGACCACTAGTTTTGACATGAAAGGCACTTCTACACAACAGCAGACAAGGCTTTAACCCAACAGATCATTTGAAAAAGTGCGCTCCTCTCCCGGCCATTAGATGTACCTGCCCACAGCCGCCTCAGCCGTCGGGCCCGGCCGTGCACACGACGCTGCGCCGCTCTCCGCTGACCAGAGATGGCAAGAAGCGGGTGAGCCGTGTCCTGCCCGCTCCGTCCATGAACACAAAACATGAGAAGCAGCAGATTGTCACCTCCAGAACCTCCCGGCCACACGGACACCACCGTGCGCAATGGCCCCGCTGGCACCTGCGTGAGGGGCCTCGCACAGCAAGTAACGGCCTTCCCCATTGGCCAGCCCTGTGGAGAAGCGCCTGAGGGGGGGCCGGGACAGCCAATCACAGATCTCGTCTCTTCCCGCCCGGATCTCCCCTCACGCCGGGCAGGCGGTGTGGGCCGCGCTGAGCGAATCTGCCGAGCTCCCTGTCGGCTCTGGCAGTGCCTCTGCCCCGGCCGGGGACAGCCCTCACCGGCCCCTCTGCCTCCGGGGAAGTCACTGCTACACAGCGGGAAAGAGCACGGCCAGAACTGAGCGTAATGAGGCGAGAGAGCGTCGAGGAGAGGGGCCAGCAGCGCTGAGGAGGCTGCGTGGGCTGAGGGCACAGAGATGCCGGGGCCTCTGGAGCCCCCCTCAGTGCTGGGGTAAAGCCGGCTGGTGGTTTGCAGCCAGGATAGACCAGCTCTCCCTTTTACTTGTCCTTGATAATTGTCCTTGATCCCAGAGTTAAGACTGAGAACTTGTGCCCTTTCCTAATCTCCCTGAAAACTGCCCGTTTCTTCTCAAACTGAAACAGCTGCAGCGTTTCTTCTCTGAAACGACTACTAAAGAACTGCCAGGTAGGTCTAATTAAGCAATTCTTCTCTCTCAAGAAGGAGGTTGAGCTTGAGCCCAACTAAATTTATTATAAAAATGTTTTCCACAGAATTCCTTTTTCATCTAATGGGTAAGTCCCAAACTCAACATTTTAATTTGGAAATGTGTTAACGTTTCCTGTGGATCTGCTCAGCAGAACAAATGGTATGGTACGGTGTGTCTGCATCAAAATGATGTCTTGATTCAGCATTAAACTTGAGTGGCAATGCTGCATGGGCACATAAATTCCATTTTTTCACAGAGTACAGTGGTAGCATAAGCAGACTTTACTCCTGAATATGGTATTTTAGCATGTACAAAACCAACTTTTTGCTCAACCTACCACCAAAACTGTTTGGGCTTCTGGAACAGATGTTCACTTCCCCTCACACCCCCTCAAACTCCACAAAACTTTTCCTCCAGAAGGAAGGGCTTCCAAAGCAGCTCTCCTCTGATCATCTGTCTCAGAGAAAAACATCTTTGCTAAAGACATGAATTTCATAGGAATTAAATATGGATAAACACGTTCCAGAAAAAAGTAATGGGTATCACAACTCCTTTCAGATCTCCATTTAGATGCATTTCTTTACTTGTACTCATTAAGTTAATCACACATTCAACTCTTGTTTGGGCATTAATCTCTTTAAAATTGGCTGAGCTGATCTTTTTACAAGCAGAGAGTAATAACGAAACCCAAGTTAACGCATTTGTACTTTTCAATAATTCAGAGGCTGGAGTTTTGACAGGAATGTGTGTTCCCTGGCAGTTGGTTAAACCTGTCACAACCCATTAAGGTCCACACCCGAGCTCCATCTGTGGAGCTGCGGACCAAGCCGTTCCCATTGCAGCCTTGCTCCTTCCTGCCTCTTATATCGATGCCTTTTCCTGGTGTTATGAAAATGAAGCCAGACACGGTTAGAGAGTTGGGGGTCGTCACCTCGGTATTTTAATCAGGATCCTGTTTGATGCATCCACTTCACCCGGGTCACAGCGTGGCAAATGCACACACCCTGTTAATCTATAACAATCTATAAAACAAATTATAGACTTTACACATCACAGATCCAACAAGGGAGCCCAATGCTGGGGCTGGGCTGGGCTCAGCTCGAGTTTCCAGAATCTGTCCTGCCAGGAGACCTTGGCTTCCTGAGATAGTAGGAATGTTTGGTGTCCCTGGCTCTGCAGCTCTGGGCTGTTCAGTCTCAGGGCCTGCAGAACACTTACAGAACACTAAGCCCTAGCCTAAGTGATGGGTTACAAGTGTGCATGCTGATACTTGTGGGTACACAGACCTGTGTAAAAGGTATAGAAAAGGAAAAAAAAATCATTCCGGATCATCAGTATCAGTCCCAACTCCGCGACGTTTCACTCTTGCAACGTCGCTGAGCGCCTGTTCCGTTGTCCCTTGCTCTGACGCGGATGTTACCGAGTCGCTCCCGCCCGTCTGAGGGTGCAGAGGGAGGGAAAGGCCCGGGAGCTCCCCGGGGCCGCGCCCGC